>VTWG01012187.1:0-11453 GCA_008817895.1 Anopheles fontenillei | reverse complement strand
TGATTGTGCCACTTCCGGATGGACCGGGATCTTCCGCTCGTTTCCGGTATTAGTTTCTCAGCATACCGGTACCGGTTCGATTGCTGTAGATCACCCGTTTGTACCCGCTTTAACTGGAACGAAGTGAATGAAGCCAAATGCGAAAAACGACTTCACAAAAAATGAACCTCGAGTGCAGTAATTTTTTTTATTTCGTTTCCTCCGGTACAGCGTAGTGCTTTGTTTATTATTTTATTTATCATTTCTCCTTCCGTTCGTTCTTCCCAGCTTTCCGTATCGCTTTTCCGAGATCGATCGATTGCACCGAACGGGTAAATTCACATCCTACGAGTGAAAGGACACCTTTTACTGCGTACGTTTCTGGGAGCAACTGCAACGTTATAAAAAGAGTGAGAAAAAATCGACACCAAACAACAACAACAACAACAACAACAATCACTAACTGTACAACGCAACTTGCGCGACTTTCCAGCGGGAAATGACAATGTCAACCAGTGCATCGTACGTCTCCTACTCGCCCTCCGGACGATCGGCGAGCCCATCGAGCAGGAAGCTATTTTATTGCAGCTCAGATTAGAATGGAGATGAGCAATAAATTTGAAATTGTTTTCCGTCGTTAGCTTGCCACTGTGTGTGTGTCTGTGTGGCATCCAATACGCATTCCGCACTCGGGTCGCATCCGGGCAGTGTTCGAACCGAGCAACTGCAACCAAACCTGACGGCACCGACGCAGGGACGAGCGACGCACGGTACCTGAAAAGCGGGACACACCATCCCGAGGACGTTACGTATATCATCCGAGCGAATGTCACTCGATTCCACATCATGCCAGAAACCATTCCCATCGAGGATAATCGCTATTTGGGGCGCTCAATTTCTGCTAAACTTTTCGCAGCACTTTTTCGGCGCTGGGATGTTGTTTTTCGCTTTGTTTTACCGAATGCATACTTTCGAGCAGTGCGTTTTTGCTTTTTTTTTTTGGGGTGGGATTCTCACCACCTCGACCACCGTGATCGCTGAACCGTGTTTCGTTAAACGAATCCCGATGAACAATCGTTCTTATCTGCTTTCGGGGATTTTTTGTGTTTTTGTTGCTGTGTGGAGTGCACCATTTGTCCTGATCGTTCCCAGATTTGAGACTGTCAGTTGGATGAATTTATTTTTGGGTTAGTGTGCAGTGCTGGTTTTTTGTCTCTCGCTTTCGCACCTACCCGTGTTTGGTAAGTAATGCTGGAGCGTTGCGAATGTTGATTGAAATTCAATCAAACCTTAAATGGCAAACCGAGCGGATCAATCAGAGATCAGTGCTTTTTAAATCGGTTGGCTGAGGTTCTGTGCACCTGCACAGTTGCAAAGGAGCGATTGGTTTCTTGCACACACACACACACACACTCACTTAAAACACTCTCAAGTTTGGCTACTTTTATGGTGCTTCTATCATTGCAATAGTAAAATAGCGATAAATTATAGTTAATTTATTTCTAAAATTGTGCAGAATACTAACAGAGTTAAACAGATGGAAATGAGCGGTGCAACAGACACTGCGCATAGTTTGATCAAATGTGCACTAATACAGGCCATTACAAACTTCAAGAGCTTTAACAGCTCATTATAATTGTATTGAAAACATCAATAATCAACAAATCACTTATAAACTGTTCTCAAATACTCCATTCCAGCGCGCTTCATCTAATCGCGACACGTTGAACGCTTCTTTTGATGAATGTTACTAATGCAATTATGAGCAATATCCTAGTCCTGTTGATAATGAGCTTCAAAACACAGTAGCACTCCATTAAACAGAATAATTCGGTGCCTCCTCCAGCTGCTCCCAACAATACCATCAGCTAGTTCAGCGCAGTTACTTCCAACCGCCACACTATGCACTGTGTACATTACGCTCGCATCCAGTAACCGCCTTGGTGCTGCTGCGAGCCGTACCGAAAGTAATTAATCATTCCATCAAAACGTACACCGCTGTTCAGCTCCAGCACAATACAGCATACATCCGCTGCTCCATCCTGCGCTGCGGAGAGCATAAACGAACGCCGCCCCGGTCCGGTACCCTTCAAACGGGTGGCCTGGGTGTGCTTCACTGTACCATCGATTCTGTTGCACAGTCGCACCGAAACGGAACGACAAATCCCGAACCACTTTGACTTGATCGACCGAGGCAGATCTCATTTTTTGGTCAAACCCGGTGCCCACCGCCTTCTCCCACAAACCTACGCCCCACTCGCCCTGTTCAAATGGCCAGTAAATCATCTCACTCATCAGCACAACGTTTGATGAAGCATTAACGTAATTAGCATTGTCTGGTCCAAAGCATCCCTCCGTACGCCCTGGCCCCTCGCCATGATCGGGTGGACTTTTCGCTACCCGTGTCCGGTTCGTACGCAAATCCGGATGGGCTGCTCACTGCTATTCGCTTCGCAAACCCATCACGGAAATTGGCCATCTGTGTAGCACGGTGGGCGCCCCGGTTTTGGGGCACTGCAGCCCCCAAAGCCATTCTGCAGCGAGTTGCTTACATGGGATCAATAAATTTTGAACAGTCCCCAAAAACTCGGCCACGTTATGTTCCCAGCTTTGGGATGGTGCATACATTTACCCGGCGAACACAGTGCACAACGATGGTCGATGTGATGGTTGCGGTGGGCCGGGAACTGGGGAAGGTAAGCGGAACGGTACACTCCTGATTGAGGCTAACAGGGCGAGGCAGCCGAACGATCTGTCGGTGATAGATTTATGCTTTACCTCACGGGTCAGTTGTTCGGGCTGGGAAAAATGATTTTCCATTTCAATAAGAGGTCCCCTGGGGGCCTGCTGGATAATTGCAAAATGCTCGTCACTAATAAAACCGTAATCCTTCACTCTGCACAAATACTTCAAGTGGGTATGGAATTCAAACAACTTATACCAGGTTCAATAAATAGTTGAATCAATGAATGGTTATGAATGCAAGCTTCTTGACGTACTGTTGCAATACCAGTGCCAATGTTTGCATTTTTAATTTGCAATATGATTCCTTTGTTCTGTATGGTTCAGTATAGAACCAATAAAATGCGTGTTTTATGAGCATAACAAATAAACTAATCAAAAGAATCAATAAACTAAAAGCTCATCAAAGAATGGAGCACATAAATCCAGATCCAAACATTGATCTGTTGACCCGATCCGATGCTACCATTTGCAGAACAACTCGGCGAATTATTGTTATTACAAACCTATTAGAGACTCATGTGTAAATACATTGCTGACTAACTGATGCTACCAAACATCACGACTAGAACCATACACAGGCACACCCTCTTCTGGACCAGTTCCAATCATCGGCCGGAAACCGAAACCGATCTCAAAGTCAGCAGCTCAACGCCAGCCGCAACGTCGTCGTACCTGCCGGAGCGGTATGTTTATTTCCGGTTGCTTTTAAAACGATAAATCACCAAAAGTATGCCTGCTTTCAAGGGAAGTAAAGAAACGAAGCAAGTAGAAGAAAAAAAAACAAACAAAAACAAACCCCAAACAACAGCATCAATAAAGCTGACCCAAGCCCAACATGTTACCCTCTTCCAAAGACAACCGGACGACAGGTGAGTGAGAAAAATGGCAGCAGGAGATTTCATTCTTACGCACACCAACACACTGACCGTATCAACACAACAACCACACACACACACACACACCCTTCGAAAGATTTCCTCCGCTTGCCGAGGTGGGAAATGTGTTATTAGAAAAGTATGCAAGCCGCACATAAATTAACCCCAACTTATTGGACCGACCGGAAATGTGCCAGCTGCAGTAGCACCGGTAGAAGTCTTTGTTTCGTCACACCAAACGACCGGTATGCCACACGGGACACCGTTATACGCTTCCTTCTTGCCGAAACCTGGGGAAAAGAAATTTCCTCTTTGCGTTGATGTGTGTGTGTGTGACTACCAAGAAGCGGAAAGGTCCTTCCTGGGGCCTCAAAACTTCCGGCTTACCAGGCGAACAGTTCAGCAAAGAAACCACAGGTACATCATGTTTTCGGAATTTGCACAAAGCTAAGCAATAGACGGACCAACCGAAGCCATGTGGACAGGCAACGAAAGCACCGAACGAATGGACAATTGTTATCCCCGTCGCAAACCAGAAAAGATTAGTCCCCAAATTCGTGTTGCATGCATGCAACGTGTGCTCCGGTGTGTGTTTCGATGGCGACGAGCTGGCACGGACGGCGGAGATGTGCCCGTAATGAGTGGTGGATGAAGCATGATGAGACAACGAGTCGAATTCCATTCGGTCCAGCTTAACCCCGTGTTCCATTTCACAGAAGGACCGATGCAGACCCATGTATCCGGCGACGGGAGCATTGCCATCGTCCGGGCGTTTGCCACTGACAGCGACAGGGTTCGGATCGTTCGATTTTGCACCAGCCACAGCTGAACGGTACCAGATGCTGTGGTTGTGTAAACACTGCCCCAAAATTTCTCGTAATTTCCGGATCCGGATGACATGGTTGTGGTTGCGGTTGCCAAAGACGGGTGGAAACAATTTTTCGAACCTACCGAGGCTGATGGCCGACACATGAATCGTTGAGAAATGTTGTACCCAACTGCCGGAAACGAACGTACGTACCCTGAAGCAGCTGAGCCTTTGCTACGGAGTGGACGATCACTCCTGCGATTTAGATGAACGATGAGGGAAGTATTCAGGGAGGCTAGGTGCACATTTTAGCTATTTATGATAGACTGAGTGCCACATTGAGTAAATTTAGAACTAACCTTATTTAAAATGATTCAGAATAATTTAACCAAAATCACAAAAATACTTATTGTTTTAATTCCTCTAATTTCTACCTTCAATAGTGACTCCCGTTCCTATCCTTTGCATAATAATGCATAACTTACTTACCAAACACGGTACCGCACAAATGGAAACGACCACTTTGCACTGCCGCAAACGCTGCAACGTAGCGAAGAAAAGGAGCACAAAAAATGTTTGCATGAAATACATCCGTTTCGTTCACTACACTGCCGGACACTTCGAGCCGGTCAAAGATGATTCGTACCAAACTCGAGTCGTAAACTAATTTTCCACGTCGGTTAACTCATTGCACAAGCGTTTCGCTTCGTCTATAATGTACATTTTGATTAGATTAACCGCGCGCACCTCGTGTGCGCCTCGCCCCAGAAAGCCTGTAGCAGCTGGTAAAGCTAAAGGATCACAAATCCTTACTCCCTCCCACTCCAGCGAGAAACATTTTGCTTCGAGTCGCAGCACAAAAAACATCCAACACAACACACAGCGAAATATTGCGCCCAAGGTGTGCCGAAGGAATCGAATCAAATCCATTCGGCTCCGCGCAAAAAGCCGCCTGGAACGGTGGGCCGCTACGAAATTGCGTTAACGTTTGCTTCGACGGCGCGCGCCTTATACATTTGTGTCGCCGGCGAAGCGAGAAAATCGGAAAAGATCAAAGCAAAGATCAACCGAGTGGGGTCCGAATAGCAGTGAACCGAGTCCGTCGTCGTCGCCATCGTCGTTGCCGGTTGTTAACGGCGTCCTGCCTTCCTGGTCACTGTAAGCGATCTCAGCAAAACGGCCCAGGTGAAACAGGGATTGGGGCGCCGCCAATCATGTGCTTGTGTGTTGGTATGTAGCAAGGATGTTGCGTCCAGTACACGGATACATACGGTAACAGTGTTTTCTGCCCCCCAGTGCAAAGATTGGCCAACTCATTCCAATCTTCCACTCGATATAACAACTTCAAAATTGAGCCCTATGCGGTACCGTGCCTAATCGTTCGTGCTATAATACCACATCCAGTGTCCGAAATCATCATCCCTAGATGGGGCCCGGTAGTCGTAGTAGATCAGTATATTATCTTACCGTACATATTACCCGGTCCTTCCCTGGAACACCCACCTACATCGGTATCAATTTATCAATTACTCGACGCAAATTGTTTGCCGCAAACGGTACGCCTAATATTGAAACTAATCTCGGTGTACGGCAGCTGAAATTTGACTCCACCCGAGGGTGCTTGTTATGTGTAGCTCCGTGTAGCTCCCAAGAGGTTGAGGCTTCCCCCCTTGCACGTATCCGGTCTCACCTGTCACGATCGTCTGCTGGAAGTGGAAGATTCCAAAATCCGGATCTTTGCTGCTTTCGAGAGAACAGTTTAGACCCAACTTTTCCAAGGCAACACAATATCTGCAGTGTATATTCCTACCGTTCTGTGTTGCGGTAGTTAGCATGAGGAAACTCTCTTAAATCTTCCCCGTCGCATACCTGAAAACAAAACACCCCCGCACGAGTGCTTCCATGGAACCCAAGTTGGAAAGTGAGGCAAGTGAGGAAAAATTATTACTTAAAGCAGATTTTAAGTGCTCTCCTGATACACCCCGTGCCGGGCTGACTTCATGCGAGCGGGATTCATTTATTATGCCGCTTCGCACTGCGTAAGAGCAAGTTGATTTCATGCCTTTCGAGCCATTGTGCCCTTTTGGACCGTGCACAGTCCGTACCGTTCCCATCAGTAGTTGAACGGAGGAGGAGACTGGCAGCAAAAGTACAAAAAAAGGCAAGCTAAAGAAACTGTACCGTTCTACAACCCCTTCTTCCTCGGGTAGTCGAGCCTGCCGTAAAAGCTTGGGAAAATCGAATCGATGCGTGGAAGAAGGGGAAGGCGCACACAATCTGTATCTGGCGCTTGCCACGAGCGGTACACAGCAGCACCAGCAGCGCTGTGTGCCCGGTTGGTTGGCAAACTCATGTGAGGAGAGGCTCTTGCAAGAAGATAAGTAAGAATAATGATCACTGACGTAAACATGCGTCCGACTATCTGCAACCATTCTTACCACACCAGCGTCAAACAGGCGAACAATCGTGAGCAGGGGCAACCCGGTGCGTTGGGGGCTGATTCTAACCGGGCGGATTTAGCGTGCCCGCTGTGTACCGCACAATACGCAACCGGCGGCAACCGAGCTTTGGTGTTTGATTTTTATGTTTCCTTACTTCTTTTCTTACGCACTTACACACACACACACATACAATCTCTCGGTGAAGCTTACACGCTGCAGGGGGTGGTTGCTCTCCCCGGTTAATGGTGTTTTCTTCGTTCGCCAGTTGGCGCAGTGAACGAGCTCTCGGCTCTAATGGTGCCTAATTTTACCGCACAAATACAATTAATTCAACAGACAGTTGATAAAACGCTGATGAAGATGGAACATAACAGGATGGGATGGGATGGGCGGGGAGTGTGAAGCGTCTGCGCTAGCAGCCTGTGGGCGGTGGGCGAAAGGGCAACCCGAGTTCATGCGTTAGTGGCGTTTGGTGCGAACGTTTTACGCCATTCCGCTGATTTCCCATTGATGCTGGTTGATTGTTTTTTTTTTCTTTTTTTTTTGCTAGCGTTTGCATGTGTACATATTTTTGCTCAATTTATATCGATGATGACGAAGACAGTATTGGCGGACGCGCACACACACACACTGGAGATGATAAGACGTTGGATAGAATGAATTAACATTAGCGCTGTGCTTGATAATGGGAAGGAAAGGTTGCGACAGCTGTGGGAAAATCAAAAACCCAACAGTAATGTTTTTTTATTTACATTTACTTTTATGTAAACATGTTTAGTGTTTAATGATGTGATATTTGATGGTACACATTTATTTGGTGCAGGATCACGCTTCAACTAGAGAAACCATTTATAGAATTGATAAAGAGGCTCCAAAAGTTCAGCGTTGTATTCAAATTACAGCACAAATCAACACAAATTAAAATCGTGTTTCCGCATCCAGCTCCAGCTAGGTTTGTTTAAAATGCCATACTCGATATACGCGAAATGAAATGACAGTTCTTTGAGAAAATTGTTCTGATTTGACACATCAAATATCAAATGCCAAATAAATTTCCTTTTTGGTCGAATTTTAAAAACCATTTTAAAAGGTACAAAATTGTTATTCTCAGTTGAAATCAGGTCAAATAACTAATTTAGTGGCTACAAAACCTAACACATCAAGCGATACGCTCTTGCCTCCGGTCCGCATTATTAGCGTTTATCGAGGAATACCTGTACATTTATAAATCTCGAATTGCAAAATGTGTTGTACTTAATTTTTATTACAAAAAATAAACTGAAACATTATTTCATTTTCAGATTTGGTATGTAGAACTAAAATTCCTTGAAACGCTTAATTTTGCTATACGTGTAATTTGATCAATTATTAAAAAATAATCACTTCAAATTGTCAATGCTCCTTCAGCAATTTCCTTTACTTGCTATCCTAATGAAAACCCCAAACCATCCTCGCTCCAGCAAAAGTTAAAATGCAACACAGCTCATGCCTACTGTGTGACACAATTTTCCGGCACTTTAAAACAAAGCTCAAGTGCCACTCGGAAAACCCTCCCCGTAACTACTGCCAGGAAGTGGGCACACTTCCTACCCACCACCATCCACGCAATCAAACAATTAACCTGCGCTAACGGTTGCACTTTGTCTTGGGAAAATGAACTGCAAATTGAACATCGTAAATGGACGAATGATGAACAAATTGCTCTGACGGGCACGGCAATCGTGCCGGGCAGCCACCGTGTACCCCACCTGATAGCATAAAACGGATCATTTCATCTCTAGCCCGTCCGTTCTCCCGAACCGAACGAGCCGAGTGGTCATTAAACATTTTCCAAAACAACACCAACACCTGGTGGGAATGTGCGGGATACCTTCGTACGCGGGAAAACCAGCCGGCCGAGCAAATAACCAGCATCAGCCCCCTGCCTGCCAACCTGCGGTTCTTCTGTTCACGCACACGGCCGGCCACGGCCAAGTGGGCCCGGGGAAATAACACAATATTTCCACTCGCTTGCCAGATTCAAGTTGTTTCATCCTTTGCTTTTCTAACGTTTCAACCATCCGGCAAGGCTCCGCGTGGAGTGTGTGCCAGTGTGCTTACCGGTCGAGCGGACTGGCGAAAGAAGCATAAGAAGCAAACAGCAAAAAAAAGTTCCTACAGACACGAGTGTAGCAATCCCGCATTCGGGATGGTGAGCAACAATAACATTAGCGGCTTAATTTGGCGTGGAAAAATCATTAAAACATAATTTATCGAAGTGGCTTTCAAGTAGCGCACGCGGAACCCTGCGTAAGCAAAGGGCCGGAGGGAAACCGGCGGCACCGCAATGGCGGTAAATCGCCCTAAGAAATGCCAATGATGAGGTTGCACCATCCTTGCCGGTGTCGATGGACCCATCAAAACGAAGGGGGGGGCCACCCCGAGCGCAAACGGGTGCGGGTGATGGATGAAAAACCTCTCGGTGTACATTAAGCATGGGGCGAGTTTTTTTGCCCCCCCCCCTTGTTTTTCCTCATACCAATGGACAACATTTCGGTGGATCGTTGACGTAAAGAAAGGGACGCCCTAGTGGAAGAAATAGAGAGTGAGAGAGAGAGAGAGAGAGAGAGAGAAAGAGGGAGAGAGCGAGAGAGAAACCCTCAACCCAACGCACGTGCCCCAGGGTGACGCGCGTCGACGGTGAATGGTGGGTTTGGATGGCTGATGCTGGAATGATTTTCTTCGTCCGGAACCGCCGTGTGATAAAGTTTTCTAATAAGGAAATTATTTCTGCAATATTTTCTCACCCTGGTGCCCTGGTGCCGCTGGCAACACGCTCGATTCGGGGAAGGGAAGGGGACAAGAAAGTTGCAGGTTTTTGTGCGACAGTTATACCGTTCTAGCTGGTTGTGGGACACGAGCAAACGACGCGAAACGAGCCCTCCGGAACATGTTTTGCCACGGAACCGTGGAAAATTGCACAAAAAGGTAAGAAAGGAAAAATAATCCGTTCAAGGGAAAATCATCAAAACTGAAGGAATGATACGGCATTGCGTGCATATATTATGCCGCTGCCGTCGTAATATTCAAGAGTAATTTATTATTTTTAACTATAGTTAAATAGAATCACCAATGTAAACGTGTTTATAGATGTTCAATTCCTAAGTAGTTAATTTCTGCTCTTTTTTCATCGTTGAAATATCTCTTGACCAAATTGAAATTCGTTACTTGTAATTATCTTTCTCTTTTCACTTGAACTGAAAACCGCATTTGAACTCTCCGTCCAAATAAATACACCAAAATTCAAAGCATAAAATGTTAAAGATTGATTAAATATAAAAGTATAAAAAAGCGATCACTCAAGTCATGAAATATTTCACATTCAAAAACTCTAATAATTAAACATTTTACTCGTAGAAACTAATTTATTTTACAATTAATTTACTTTTTAAATTAATATCTAGCTTCCATATGCTCGTAATAATTCCTCTTGAAGATACTAATCCAGTTTATAACTGTATTAGAGGACCATTTCCTCTGTAATACCGGCGTAATACAGGCAGCTATGCTATCGAACATCCCTCGATAAATGGTCATTTCACGCTACCAGATTATAAAAGTGCTTCTGTTACTGAGAAGTACGCTCCTTTGCTGAACGAAGTCTTTCAGTTGCAAGGAGAAGCTTCTGTGTAACAACAACAAGATTACTCCTGCCTTTCAAATAAAATTGTGTTAGCATCACTCTTACCAACAAACCGATGCAAGATGATGAGAATGCTCGAACTCAAAACGGGAAAGGATTGACTGAGCAACGACCAGCAACAGAGACTGCATTTGTTTAATTCAAGCAATCCAGAATCCTTTCGTACAATCTGAAACTGTGCTTATCTACAACCTACAACAACACCGCCAAACCTGTGCAGCTTCACACCTGCACAAAATGGTGAAAGTTTGATCATCCCTTAGAGCATCCAGGATTAGAGCACCTTTGCCTTGCACCTGCCTGTTCACCATCGGCCAACGGATAAAGTTGAACAACAAATTTCACCCCCCGATTGCTGCGCCTCCGAACGATACGAAATTTAAATCATCTCTTTTGGCATATTTCAATTTTTAAACCCACTCCACGAAGGTGCAAAAGTTGTGTCCATTCTGCACGCCTGGTCCGGACCTGCACGCAGGAAAGTAAACTTCAATCACTCCTTCCTCTCCCGTAAGGGTAGTATTTCGAAAAGTGTTTTCCCATTCTTTCCCGCCGTCGAACCGGAAGAACGAACTTTATGTTTTCTTCATCGTGTCAGCTGGCCGGTTCGATTGAACCGAATATAAGCTTCCAGAGCCTCGGTGCCTCGGTACCGATTTTCGCTCCCGTTGCCAAAACGCCAACCGACCGCAACACACCAGCGAGCGAAACTCGTCCACGTACAGTCCATTTCGTCAGCTGGATAAATGCCAGTAAGGGTGGAAGAGGGCACAAAAAAGGGAGAAGGAACATTGGAGATTGCGACACACACACACACACATAAAAAAAGCACAAAACTTTCACTCGACTCACCCTTTCCTTCCCAATGCTTCACTAACAAATAAGTCAAATGGAAAAGGGAAAAGTTTAGAAACAACGATTCT
>VTWG01012185.1:0-10219 GCA_008817895.1 Anopheles fontenillei | reverse complement strand
ACCTTTTGTGGTGAAGTAGTTGTGGGTGAAGCGTATGAAAGTATAACATTCAGGAGGTTAGTAGTTGCTCCATAATTACCTTCATTCCTATTAGCTGAAGTGAGTAGCAGATAGAAATTGAGGTATTTTTGTAGTACAGTACCAAACACTTTTGCAAAAAACAGAACAGAACCAAACTAGAACTTGTTTCCAAAATTTAGCAAAGTTTTTCTGATACCCATATACCTTAATAATATTTTCATGATTGTACTTTATCTGAAGGCGCGAGACCGTGAGCGGTTTCGGACTCTCCTGAGGCAGGCCAAGACCGCAAATCGGTTGTAGCGCCGGATAAGTAAGTAAGTACTTTATCTACCTATTTGACTGCAAATGGAAATTCTGTGATAATCGGTTTCCATGTTGTACATAACCTTTTATATTGGTATAACGTTTATATAGGTACCTGTTACCCGTCTATCCACAAATCGCAAATCCAATCTTTGTACAAATTTATATATTTTCCCGAACCACGATGATGTGATATGATATTTTAATATAAACGGCCATAGATAACCTGATCGTACATTTTTATAATTGCCTCGTACTTCATAGAAAAATTGCTATCGTATTCGCCGTTCGAATCGATGAAGGCTTCATCGACTTTTTTGTTCTTGTTCAAGCGTGCTTGGCAGCTGGTCGAAGCAACCAGCGGGCGGCGTAAGTGTAAACAAACTGATTAAGCACTTTTAAATAAATCAATTTAAATAATTAAAACTGATTAAATCAATAATTTCCTAATTATTGATGCAAACGGGTTACATGTGAATGATGAAAGGGTTGGTAGACTTGTGTTGAGTATAATTACAAATGAACGTTCTAGTGAATTTTCTCAAATGGCAAACGCAATATGATAGGTCTGATAAAAACGACAAGCAGTGTATGAAGCAAAATTTCCGTATTATCAGAGTAATCGGCTGACATCAAGTCCCGATGAGCCCGGATTAGGCTTGAGCAATTCGGTTCATTTTGATGAACGTAAACGTACTAGTTCTTTCATTAAAATTAACTTAACGTAAATCACGATTCATTCCTTTATTTCGGTTGAAGAAAATAGGGTATATTGTTTCATTTTGCAAGAAGAATACCATATGTTTATTACATTTTTAAAATTATTAAGCAGACCAGAATGATCTTTATTACGAAAAGGCGTAAGACGTTCTTTTCATGAACGTCCTGATATTACGGTTCACGTTCATAATTGTATTGAAATATACAACCTGGCGTACTAGATCGTTCTTTATTTCGACGGGTAAGACATCCTTTTTGTGAACAACGCAGTACATTATGATTTATAAAGAACCGATTGCACACCTCTAGCCCGTAGAAACGACATATCGCCCTTGCATGCTGTACCAGTTGTTTTGAAATGATTAATCAGATATGTTTAATTTTTGTTCTCTTGTACATTTTAAACTTGCATAATGTAATCTATGCATTATGACCTAGTGAGTAAAATCTTTGCAGTTGAATGAGTTAAATAAGGAAGTTGATTTACCCGGATTATCATCTAGGTGATATTTGTGGATTAACTCACCTGCGCCGATAAGTAATCCTCTCAAAATTAATTCAATAATTTGATAAATCACGATGAGTCATTTAACAAGTAATTCATTTACTTCATTCTAAGAAACGAATAGCAACGCACTTACTGAGTTTGCTTATGAGTGGAAGTCACTAATCTTATCCAAAATATATTATTATAGTCTTATAATGTTTATAGTTACTATGTTACACTAAGTTACACGTACCTTATACGTAACTTGCGTACAAGTTATACGTAGCTTGCAACTCAACCAACTATTCGATGTGTTAAAGGTCTTTAAAGGTTTTAAACTATGATTAAACGACTAGTTTAATAAAAGTTATCAATGTTTTCGGGGAATAAAGTTTTTTCTTATATAATTGGATGCCTTACTCAGATTCTCGCACAATCCCTATACAGCATCAAATAAAATGAAACGTCGTTGTTACTTATTATGTAAATATGTAAATTTAATGTAAATTTACTTAAAATATGTAAACTATAAAAAGGTAATGCAGGATTTTCAATAGAAACAGATGAAAATATGTTGTTGAATTTTTAATACAAATGCGTGATTTTAGACCAAAACAGGTCCTAAAGAATGTAATTCAATATAAGAATGATTAATTTGTCATGAATAATAAATCTATCCATACCTAACCGAAAAAACACACATACACACAACATTCAAACCTCAATCCATCACACAATAACCCATTTGATCCCATTGGAAATTCCGTTCTAATTGACCGACCCATCATCGGCCGTTTTGATGTACCGGGGAGTCATTAGTTTAAACTAGTTTAAACATCCCAAATATTCTAACGGGTTTGATGAAAATAAATGCCATTTACGAGTGTCCTTTTTTTGGCACCCGGAACACAAGCACGCACGCTGGGAAAATGGTAGCGTCATAAATAAAAAAGGCAAACCAAACATCAAACACAGAGTGTTGATGAAANGTTCCAGTGGTTTGCGATTGTGTGGGTTTGGTTGTGCAAAGGAAGATAAAGACAACGCTGTTGATGAAGAATTTTCCACTTTGTTTTCGCACCCGTTGGCCCGATGGTGACAAAAGGGGAAAAGCAAAACCCGTGTCCCATTTTCCCTTTCTTCGAGAAAGCTCATCTTGTTTTCCTTTAGCACTTGCACCTTTTCCTTTGGGACACAGTTTTGTTTGTGTGTGTGTGTGTGTGTATGAGAGAGTTTTTGTTTTTCACTTTTTCCGTCAAGCAGACCCAAAGTTGGGTGTTTAGGACGTTGCCTGGCGACGATGATGATGTCCGAAGCGTGACCTGGATTTTAAATTACCGAATGAATGCTAAACAGCAAAAAGGTGGTGGACCGGACATCTAACTGATGTTATTAAAAAAGCTCTTCCATCAATTGTGAACATAATAATAATGCTGGAAAACAGCTACTATCGAGTGCTTTAAAATGTTTAATAATGTGCAAATATGGCGTGAAAGATTTCTTCAAACGCATGCCATCATGTTCCCAGAACGGTAAATTTTATCTGTTTTCAACAGATTTAAAACTTTCTACCCCCAAGCGATCGTTTCGTGCGTGCTGCCTTTTTCGTGGAATTAATAGTAAACAGTTTGAACGAAACGGTGTGTGTAAAGCATTCTGTGGAAAGGTGTGAAAACGGTCGAGCAGAATTTAAAATTATCCCCTAACGTTAAAAGGTATACAAAAATTTCCTTTTTTCTCACCTCTTAATCATTAAACGTTAAACGTTTGGATATGTTAGCCAAATGACATTGGCAGCACGCTGCAGCTCGAGCAATCTCACTTTCATCTGGTTTAGCTATAGTTTTATGTGTTACCTGATTTGCGCCACCCACAGCTGCTACACTGCAAATTTACACGTTTCTTTTAACACATAAAGTGTTGCTCCACCGTTCGCTAAACACGACTTAACCAAAGTATGGTAGCATATATTGGTTGAATCTGTCGTCGAGTCGTAGTCGCTCCCTCTGCATGGGTAGACAAGGAAAAACTTTACTCATCTTGAGCACTCTTGGGCTTTGTAGCGGTGTCGATCGGTTTGCTCTTTAAAAAGATTTCCACAACGCACCGAGAGTCGTCGGTCGACCCAGCGCAAATATATGTATATGCGGCCCGCTTGCTGAGCGCCGGCTGACAGGCAACACGGACCCGATGATAGGCAACCGGTGCAAAGTTTGCATAGCAGCAGCAGCAGCAGCAGCAGACCGTCTTTTCGTTCCCTGTTACCTTTCGGGGCGAAGCCGTATCTTGTCCTTTCTCGACGTTAAACCACACGCTGACCTGTGGGACGGTCGGGGGCTGGTGGAGATGGTAGCAAAGTTTGAAAACTTCACACATGAACATGTACGGCGCCTTCTTTTACGTCGGATGATGAGCTTGGGGAGGAAAAAGTAGCTCAAACAAAAAAGAGGAAAAAACACGCTTACACACACACACACACACACACACACACACACACACACACACACACATCGACATGAAAAATAAAACGCCCGAGAGAGAACGCGATGCGTAGACAACGGTTGCCGCTGGGTAAAGCGGATGGTGGTAATATTATGAAAGTAAAATTTATTTCCAAAGTTGCCAAATTCTTTCTGCTTCATTATCTTGTTGGGTGAGCGTGTGTCTGGATAGGTATGTGTGTGTGTAGGGTCTGTTTCACCTGCCTTGCTTCCGTTCCGGACTTTGGTCGGTGTTCCCCAAACGCGCGAAGTGACTGTACCACGGTAAAAACTGCGGGTTACCGCACGTGTACCACACAGCCGGAAGATCGCAGTGGTGAAGCAAAAGAGCGACCATTCGCCATGGCTACCGTTTACGGTCCGTAGTCCTTGGCAGGGTGAGTTGCGAAGAAACCGTCTCCAAGCTTGGTTTGGTGGCTTGGATTCGCACAGGGGAGCAGCCTACGGGTGAATCATTCGTGTAATGAATTTTTTTTCGTTACAAGCACACAAACAAAAAAACTCATCCCATCCTAATAACTTCCGCCAAGGTGGTCGCTGTTTGGAGGCGGCAGCCATTTTTCACCCCTGCCATGAGGAAGTGGTAGGTTTTTGAAAGACTGAAAAAAGGCTTGCTCTTATCACATTGGGAAATTTCCTTCCGGAAGGAAAAGGTATTTCGTGTGGTAGGGAAACGGAAGACCTCGTTCGCACCAGGAATAGGGAAATAAGTGGCCGGAGCAGAAGGTATGCTTCGATTTTTGTTTTTGTTTCGCGCACAGTTCGTACGAAGCTGATAATGTTATGGACTTTTAAATGTTGGCTGCTAATTTGTGTTTGAAAAAAGTGTGTATTTTGTCAGTGAAATAGAAAAGAAATTGAGGAATATACATAAGTAAAATTGTCAAACCGATGCTTGTGACTGTTTGCGAATGACTCGCCAAAATACAAAATTGATGAGTACATACATCGACGAAACAATATTTCACGAGCTTGGTTAAAAATATTGCAGCTATCACTCAGCTTTAGCACTCTATTTTGATATTTCAGTTGAAATTCCACGATTCCCAGACACAAGCTTCACCCGATTGTTAACCGATAATTTGATTGTTCTTATTTGCCATTGTAATTTGTGACGTATTTATGATACATGCCCAAACAACTTGAGCTAAGAGCTGCAGCGGTGTTTGCGTCTTATTTTACAGTTACAAATAAATGTTTCTATCCAGATAAAATCATCATGGCCCGACGTGGTTTGTTATCGTAAAGTAGCATCAAAAAGATGAAACAGTTTGAGGCTATAATAAAAAGTAACATCCGACAATATTTATCTCTGCACTTTTCCCTATTTCTGGATCAGTATGGGTTAAATATCAATTCCAGTACGTGTATGGGTTCATGATTGGTTTCAGGACCGGTATGAACACATGATCGGTTCCAGGAGCGGTATGTGTTCAGTATCAGTTCCAATACCGGTATGGGTTGATATGATATGTTCTAGGACCGGAAGGATAATGATAAGTTCCGGGGCCGGTACGAGCTGATGGTTGGTTTCAAGACCGGTATGGGTTCTTGATAGGTTCCAGGGTCAGTATGGGTTCATGATCAGTTCTTGCACTGGTATGACCAGTATTGATTCCAGGACCGGTATGGATTCAGTATCGGTTCCTGGACTGGCATAGGTTCAGTAACAAGGTTCTGGATCGGTATTAGGTCATGTGAAGTTCTGGAAGCAGAAAATGTGATGTATTGGTGTCAGTACCAGTATGGATATGGTTTTGGTTTTAGGTCTCTTAAATGGTCGTCAAAAGTACATAATTTTAATTGAGTTTCGGGAACATTATTTTCGGCGCACTCTTTATAGTAAAGGAGATCTTTGAAATTTAGTTGCTTAGTCTTGTTATCTGACGAAATTAACTAGTATAAAACGAAAAAAAGCTAGTATCAAACGAAAAAAGCTAGTATGAAACGAAAATAATTGAAATTAATTTTATCTTTTTATGTTAACATAATTGCCGTAAATAAAAAAATGTGATAGGATGGAACATAGGTTAAATATTACAGAAAATTACTGATTGATTTATGGAATAATTTGTATTCTTTGGTAGTGTTTCCATGTTCATTGGACCTATGTGACCTTTTCATACAGAGTATAAATTCTGCTTGATTGTTTTTTGTCATTTTTTTAATTGTTTTCAAATACATTACCTACATGCAGAGCACAATTTGCAGATTTCAACCGAGTAAAAAGAGCACTGATTGTGCTCTAATGTACTAAGCACTAATGCTTCATAAGTAGTGTTTCGAATAAATTAGTTAAATTAATTTAATCGCTGATCTTTTTTTACGTTTACTCGGATGAGTAGGGAGATATTTGCTAGAAATCATTTGTGGAGCAAAAAAGGGACTGGTTTGACATGTTATCGCTTTAGTTAACAATTAGTATATATATTGTTAACGATTTATTTGGATATTCTAAGATAATTTGCCATCCGTTGCGACAGGTTCTTTGAAGTTAACTGCTATAGAATGACCGCTTGTCAGCTACAATCCTTGCGCGCTACTCATCTGTCCTCCTGTCCTATCCACATAACTTCCTTACCTTCCCGGCTCATCTTGATGTAGATCCCCAAATTTTTACTGCTTTCAGTTAAATCGAAAAATCTCTTTTTGCTCACTAATAGTTCAGTATAAGCAGTCGAAGCACAGCACGAAACCAATGCGTTTGTGTTTGAAAATGGTGTTGCAGTTATCTTATTAGAATGTTGATACTCAAGAGCAGTGTGCAGGTGGGCTAGTGGATTTTTTAAGGTAATCGGATAATCGTTAACCCTACTTAATAAGTACGTTAAAATCTTAACTTCCTTCATGAAGAAATGTTACCATTGCAGCAGCACGATTTAATCCTTGAACTTGAGCAACGAGTCATTCAAATATAGAAAAATGCTAGCAAAAGTTTGTTTGCTATTGCGGAAACATGTTAAGGCGGAGTGCGAACTCGACGACAGACGAAAGGAAGCACATTAATAATGTTTTAAGTTTGTCCTACCTGCTGTGCCACGGCGTTCCTTAGCAGCGCAAATCGATAAGAGTGTCTTCTTTCGCACCCGTTCCACGGAGGTAGCGCGTAGTGAGCAAGCTAGGTTCTTTTTTCTATGCATAACGTTCGCGTTCCAGTACGCGGAGCTTTTGTAAATCAACCATACCGGATGAAACAACGCTGCCGATGTGATGATAGCCGTAATTTTCCCAGCCAAACATGAAAGGTATGATGCAGCTGCCCTCCCTGCAGTACACGCTTACGGTTCGATCGTAAGCCTAGCGTTGCTACGACTGCTCGTTCCTTCGCGTTACGGTAGAAACCATGCAGCGAGTGACTAGGCAACCTCGGAAAGGTGTGGGTAAAGAAACGCACGACGACGCACGAACGATACCGGCATCATATTATTTATCGCATTCCTATGGAAATTAAGTAAATTAATTAAGACGAACAATGCTTCGGGCGAGAGATAAATGTAATTACGCCATCCACACCTTGACCAGCGTCTGGCACGCCGGTATCAGCGCCAGCTGGTCGCTTTTGATGTGCCTGGAAGCTGGAACGCTGTCATTATGGGACCGCATCGAGGCAGGTGGGTCGCTCTTTAAACTGTCTCGCCCGCAAACGATGCAAACGATGGAAAATCGGTATGAAAAATTACACAAACATAGAAAAAGCAAACCAATTGGTGGGCTCCATCGAGAGCACCATTGTGGTACTTTTTATCGGCTAGACTGTGAACATTACCTCCGGCAGTCTAGTATGGCGGCGGCGGGCGCGATTGCAAAAGCGAGCGGGCCAATGATAACATTATGATTTTAATTTGCTTGTTTGGTTTTGGTCGTTACTTCAACTTTGGCTTTGACTTTTGAGAGAGGCAGAGGATGAAACATGATGGAAAAATGTCACGGTCACAGTTTTTCTGTTTCTAAAACAGGGGACACCGGGGATGGCGGATGCGGTGCAATAAGGAGCTTTGGCAATGAGGAATTGGCGAGCAGGTGGCCAATCTAGCCTGGCGCACTTTCCCTGGGGACGTTGCTCGAAAAAGCAAAGTAAATAATTGGTCCAATTTTTCTTATCACTCTGGGGATGGCCTTTTTTGCTTCTGATTGAACGAATGCTCAAGCAGCGAACAGAAAGCTACACCGTGTACGGTATGAAAAATGTTAACCAACAATGATGCTTTGGTTTACTTTGTCAGTTTTTGTGCGCATGAGTGTGGGTATGTGTTCGTGTGGTTTAAAGCATCACACGTGAGGGATACTTAAACGATTAACTAACACGCTCGTGCAGCGTGACCTCATGAATGGATGGCTAATAAAGTTGGGAGCGTGTGTGGAAAGGAAAAGAAAATCCATCCAGAAAGGGAATAAAAACCCTTCCCATAAGCGACGACCTTTTACCCACGCGTTCAAGTCGTTGGAAAGTCGAACTCTACCAGTAGGGCATCCCAGTCGGGCAAGTGGCCGTGCAGTGAAGCAGCAAATTGAGCATTAAATTTGTTGCTACTTTACGAGTTGCGCTTTTTCGCTTCGTCCTGGATGGATGGCGTCGGTTATTAGCTCCCTTGCACGCACGCATGGTTTGCCGCCCGTCGATTGGATTGGCCGGGCGGTACAACTATCCACCTATCTCCACCGTTAATAAATCCCTACTAAACTGTGTGAACGTGTGCGGCACAAGGCAAGCGCAGCAGAAAAGTTGTTCGTTTCGGGAGTTCTAATCTTGATCTACTGATGCGGTCAGCGATCCAGACGGTTGCCTTGTTATCAGAAGTCTTGATAGAGTCGAGTGTCTTGCTCGGTGTAAGCCGTCCCGGTAAATGGATAGGTAAACTTTGTGTGTAAATAGCAAGGGAGCAACGGTTGGGTGCTTGGGCAACATACGGAAACGGTGGATTAATGGTCCACCATGGGGGGTGCATTAATGCTGCGTAATGGTTGTTTCTGTTGATTGTATCTCGAAAGGATTAGCATAAAGTTTAGCGGTTGCGATCGACGATAGTGGGTGCGCTTGGTGTAAACTGTGCATATTTATCATGTTTGGTTGTGCGTTTGAAGTGTTTAAACATGGGCTTTTGATTTTAAACTGCGTGTTTTTCAAAGTTATAAGCACAGCAATCTAGCAGGTACCTTACAAACATAGAGAGAGCGATTTACTGGCGAGGGGTACGTAGAAGCAAAGGGAAACGGTGTGAAACACACGGAGGCGAGTGCGCGTTTTGGTTTCTACACAGTTTTGACACTAACACAGTTACAAATGTGTAAATGTGCTCGTTCACTTTCCGCCAGCGCGCTCAGATTGATCTGCTCGCAGCGGCGTGTGGGTATCGGTGTCTCGATTGCACTGCTGCATCGAAACTTCCTCTGTGTCCTCTCGGTCTTCTTACCACACGAAATCCTCAGTACAGCTCAAGGATCCGCAGCGAGCAGTCGCGCGTGTGTTCAAGTGTTGTGCGCATTGAAATGAAGCTGCGCGAATGAATCGTAATGTATGTTATGTAGATCGCGCAGCTTCATTTTGTACTTTTTTACAGTAATCAACGTGTGCAACAGGATCTACGCAGATAGTCGATCACTTCAACCTTTGCACCGAAGGAGCGATCGATTTTATAAGTTAAATATTGTGTGTCAACGTACGTAAATGTGTGAAATCATATAATTTAAATGTGTAAAAGTTTCAATAAAGTGATAAAAAAGAAACATCTAAGCGTGTTTTTGTTTAGCATTAGATAACAAAAAAATACGCAGCGAGTGTGAGCGATCGCTGAACGAAAGAAACGCACACAGCGCAACACGAAAGAAACAAACACAAACACACGAAAGGATGCTTGCGCATGGTAGCGAGCATCGAGAGAGCGCACCGTATATTTTGTATGGAAGCGGGAAAGTACTGGTAAAGGCCCCCGCCACCTTCTTTTGAAACACCCAGATAAAGTCTTCCTGTTGGGTGTTTTTGCGGGTGCACACACACCATGTTAAAAAAACCCCGCTTTTTGTTTGTACGGTAGTTATAACGCATCGACATTCATTGTCAAAAAATATTTTTGAAGTAACGAAACTACTATTTAGTATGGAAGACTTTTAAAATGTTTGTATTACAGAAACAATACTTAATTACTTACTTATCCGGCGCTACAACCGCTTTGCGGTCTTGGCCTGC
>VTWG01012175.1:0-13877 GCA_008817895.1 Anopheles fontenillei | reverse complement strand
TTGCTGCCCCTGTACGATTGCGGTACCCAGGTGACTACAATGTTCACCCCATTTCCTGAAGTTCTTCGTAGCGCTTCTTCAGTGCGATGCAGAAGCCATACAAGCAGGTCGGGTGAGAAGCCTCGCGTTCACGTTTTCACTTGCAACGGCGCGGGTCGCAAGCAAAGGCATGAAAGGAGTGGGAGGGGGGAGCAAGCAAAGGGCAGAGGTGCACACAATGGGACACGGTGCAAGAAATAAAGCCTGGTAGCCAGGCGCAATAAAACGCCATCCCGTAATCGTCATCGGTCCCAAACCTTTCCTCACACAACCGTTGGCGACGAAAAGGTTCGTCGTCTGTCGCGCCGCGCGTTCAAGTCACTCAGGCTCACTTACGAAAGATTGAGCGCAGACAGACTCCGGAAGGAGAGGGGAAGGGAGCGAGCATTGTGATACTAACCTCTTGAAGTTATCAGGAAGAGAGAGAGAGAGAGAGAAAGAGAGAGAGATAGAGAGAGAGAGAGAGAGAGAGAGAGAGAAAACACGGACAAAAAATGGAAAAAAATCCTTCCCGAAAGGGAGTTTGACAGCGACGTCGTCCGGGCGGGTGGTTTGGCGTTCGCTTCTGCCCGGCCACTAACAATGGTGACATTTGCGGCGGCGCTGTTGATGCAACAATGTTTAAAACATGACAAAGTGGATAAATTTATTACGATTGCGCTCGGTGGCAATGTTAAATTCGTGGTCGTCGCAGCAACAGCGGGGAAAACCCCCCGAACGGTTGCTCTGAATTGCGCGCCCGCACTTGGACGGATGGGAAGAAATTACTATTCAAGTGCATTAAAAAAAAACCGCCCGTGAGTGCAATAATTTTCTAGATCTTTTAATGGAGTACCAGCTTGGAAGGTTGGTGCCCTTTTGAAAGGGTTTTGTGTATATGTGTATGTGTGTCGGGTGCCTTTTTTATTTCGCAGAAGATAAAACAGCAAAGGAAGTGTCTTTTATTGTACATCCTCTGTGTAGCTGGAAGCGATAAAAATTACGTTTACCATTCAGTTAAGAGAATTAAATCCATTCCATCGAATTAAGTAACCATTGAATGCATTGTAAAATGCCGATGCTTTTATACAAAATGTAGTATTTTTTTTAGCAAACTCAACAAACATAACAGACAGCAAGTCCATGTTCTTCTATACTCAACATATATTCATTATATTAATCGATAATTGAATCCCAATCAGAACACTACACCGCTTTCGAAAGATTAGATTTAATCATGAAGGTAACAACTCTATCGCAAGTCCACTACCAGTAATTGCGACCATATGTGAATAAGCTGGACCGATTAAGACCACCGAGAGAAACCTGAAGTAAACCAACGTGAAGCGATTAGATTTTCATTTAGCGGCTGAGCTTAAGTTGTGACCATTAGTAGCGATTGAAGAAAATACTAATCAATGTCAGCGCGAAAGCTGCATGAAAAAGGCGTGACGAATTAAGAAGCATAAAATATAAACACCGCAGCAGTATGGACCTTGGACTTTCGGATCGTCCAGAAGAAGTAATATCTCCCGATTGGTAAGCTACAACGTCCCACAAATAAGACTTCAAGAGCCTCGGCAGCTTCATCAGCCTCAATGATCGATTAATAAAACGCTTATGCAATGTAGACTCGCAACGCCCAGACCAGTGCGCTCCACTCCGAGCCGGTTATGAATCGAGCATCAAATGAATGCTGTCCGTGTGTCTTCCTTCTACCGGTACGCATGCATGCTGACCTGCCCCTTTGCGCAAACTTTATTATAAAGCCACACATTCATCATTAAATTCGGTGATAAAAGTAATTTTAAAGCGTAATTGATCGACGGACGCAACACGCTTCCCGGAGCATCGGATTGACCTTTTTCCACGTCGTCTCGATCGGGCACCACAACAGCGAACCACCGAAAACGAACAAAATAAGCAGAGCAAAAAACGTAACTTGCACAGCGCGCCGCGTCGACAGCCGAATTGATTAACTTTCTCCTTCGCCTGCCTCCCGAATGGACCGGATCCAGGAGGGATTCGCAGCCCGTCAGAGGTCAGACAGAGGCCGGTGGGGATATATTGTACATCGGCAGCAGGTCGAAGCGCACATAAATCAACGCATAAACCAATCATCAGCGCGCGCAGCGTTTGATGAGTTCGCTTTTGTCGCATGGACGGTTGTCCTTTTTTTTTAATCTTCCCATTCGATGCGAATCCATGATGCCTGAGCCGAGGTCAACCCCAAGGTGATCCCTTATGCACACAATTGTCGTCTAAAGAGGGGCACACGGACAACCTCCGGGCGTGCGGCGGCCGTATGCAATTTATGCACAATTTATGAGCGTGTCGCGCACTGTACGGCTTGTCTTGGTCGCAGAAGCCCAGAAGGACATGCTCCAGTAAGAAAAGCAAAGCTGCTGCCGACAGCAGGGCAGCATTCGAATTTCCCAAAAAACACACACACAGAGTTCCCTGTTCCCCGCTTTCCCTGTAGCTGGACAGTGTCAAAGGAAGGGAGTAGTAGTATTTTTACACACGATCGTACACACGCATAATTTAATCTCGCTACATCTGACGACGAGCGTATGTCCCGCGGGAGGTGAATTTATTTAGCGGTGGTGCCGTTGCCCTCTGCTTCCTTGCACACACGCGTTTCGCTTGCAATGCAAAGTGTGATCAAGCGTCAGATGAAGGAGCAAAAACAAAGCAAAAAAATACGACGCACTCCCTTTCGAACCGGTTAAGGTAGCAGTGCGTTGAAAGCAAAAACCATCGGGTTGATTATTTATCGCTTGCAGAACGGGAGTTGGCCAACACCCGCCCGGAGCGGTTCTGTGCTTCTCCGATTTTGATCGCTCCCGTCGCAATTGTGCCGTTGACGAGCAAAGCCCCCAAGACATTGACTACAATTGCATCAATGTTGCCATTGCACTTTTTTGTGCCCTTTCCTTTACCCTTCGCTCCAATAGAGGGGCACAACTGCGACCTTCATCGTTCTGCTCGGCAACGGGCAGAAGGTGTTGCATCGCTCGTGTTTCGCCTGCTCCCTGGTCTCTGCTTATGCTCTGAATTTATCACATGTTGCAAACAGGCGAGAACATATTTTCTTACCCGTACAACGATCGCTGGCAAACGTAGGAATGAATTTTCCCACACGTTGCATCAAATGGTACCAGCAGCAGCAGCAGCAGCAGCAAATGGGTTCTACCGGCCCGGACTTCCTTCCACCGCAAGCACCTGCACACAAATAGAGAGAAAAATGGACCATAAACGAGGGAAAATATGAACGCTGCAACACCCGCCCCGTTTATTGGGTATTCTTGCACACCATCCGTGGTGCACCACCGGTTTATCACCGAACTGCCATCGGTCCCTTCGACTCCCCCTTGCCGGGGCGACATCAGCAGCGCCACCGGCGGCATCAGCAAAACGCTTGGCGCAGTTGCGATGCTGCGGCCCGATTCTCACCGTATGCTAGACCGGATGGCCGCGGCAGCGATCGAACCAGCAAAGCCGTAGGAAACATTTCTTACCCACCGCTTTATGGCGATGTGAAAGCCTCGCGTTCGAAAAGGGATACGATTTAATTCCACCGAAACCTACCAAATCCACGCCGAGGGCCGGAAATGTCCCACAAAACCCTCTGGCTCGAAGGGGGGGGGGGGGGGGGGTAAAAAAANNGGGGGGGGGGGGGGGGAGTTAAATAAAAGGTGGAGGTTTTTGCTCTGCTCTCTTTCTATGTTGGGCAAGGGTTTGCCGGTCACTGTTTGCAGTGTGGTTTTATGCTCGTCCAATTCAGTGAACCTTCGAGCACACAAAAACGATGCATTTCTCTGTTCGATGAGGGCTCCACATTAAAGCTGGAGAAACAAAAGACCGGAGGACAAAACTATACCAAAGCTGACCGAAAAATGCTCAACCACGGTCCGGCCGCCGCGCTGGAAAAGATTTGTCATTTCCTGTTCGGATTTTTATTACCTCGGGGGTATTGAGACGCCCTGCAGGTGGAACGCTGTCGAGAGCTCATTGGCATATAATTCATAAATTTCATTGACCGCCGAATGAACTGTGACGATTTGTGTTTTTTTTTTGTGTCTGTGGTTATTTGTGTTGAAACAAAAAATGAATCGCTCAAAATGTTGCCCCTTTAGTATAGGTTTGTTCGAAGCATAGAGACGCACATTAAAGCTGCTAACTGCATCAGCTTCCTGTTTCCAAGTCTGTCAAAAACGGCCAAAAAGCCGTGAAGCTGAGCTTTTTTAGCGATTTCTGGCCAAATAGCTGTGTTTATTTGTTGGGATTATTTCGAACGCAGCTTAAGCGCTCGTTGGAATGACGGTTCGATACAATCGTTCACAACCGAAAATGAGCGCTCATTTCGATTATTGCGAACCATGTGAACCGCGCCATTTGGTTGTATTATTTACGATCGCCCCGGCGGGATCGAAGATAGCTTTTGCTCTGGTGGACCCCATACTTAAGCGATACGTATCTATACGGTCGCGGTACAAGGGGACAGGTTTCTAGGGTTGCTTGGGCTCGATCAGCACGAGCCGGGAGACGCAAAAATATGAACCGCAACACGTACACCACCAATAGCGATCAGTAAACACTCTCCGTAACGACTTCAAACAAAAAGAAAGACACAAAAAAGGGCACCCCCACCCTCCTCTTCCTACTGTCCGCGGATCGAAACAACGAGGCGGAAAAAGACAGCAATTATCAGACGAAGAAATTAATATTAATAAACCTTTTACCCCCGTCTCCTGCCCATTCCGCCGGCATCGTAATGCCGGCGGAATGGTCACTAGACATGACCGAGCATGAGCAAAAGCGATCCGCGCGCTGGTGTGTGCTTATGGGTAGAAAGTGAAGCAGTTCTGTATGTGTGTGTGTTTTTTTTCTCTTTCTGTTCGCCCCGCCGATGCTTTGGGGCAGGTCCGTTGCGACGGCCTCATCATTGCTCTGCTGGTCAGTACGGAATCGCCTGGCTGCCGTTACCGTTTTGTCGTAACGCCGATGTAGGTACAACTTGTGGCTCGTGACAGTGATAAATGGATTTCTAATTACATTTGCTCACCTCTTGTTGTGTTTTGGTTTGGGTTTCGCCTGGCCACGCTCGGCTCGGGAGGAAATTTGATCCGTCCGTACCGATGTTCCGGTATGGTTCGATCACTCGATAAGGCGCTTGGTGGAGGGTATGCTGAACATGTGTGGATTTTCATTTCCATCGTGTGGTAATGGTTTTGCGATCGTTATTACGCATGTAGATTGGAATGAGATGGTAATATGCATAAATAATAATTATAATATGCCTTTTTGCTTTCATGAAACTTTTTTAATTTTGTTATTTTTTTAAGTGCTGTGTTCCATCTTAGAGATCATAGCAGAGAGTTTTACTCAGTCAGAAGATTTGACTTTCTTGAATCAGGCAACGATATGTAACACAAAAGATCAATATTAAACAATAAGTCGCGAAACATGTTAACACAACGTTACAACAATCTGATTCAGTGCACCACAGCATAGAAACCATCAGCCGAACAAAGAGCATAAGCACTGTGCACAGTGGACAGTGATTCATAAAACGTACGGCCAGCTTCATCCCGCGACTGTCGCGCCGATATCAGCACTAACCCATCGCTCCGGCGGGTAATACAATGTATAGGGAACTACCATCAATTAGGCGCTGTAAGAGATGCAATCCATGGGAAAATTTGAATAGTCAATAGTGCAGGGCAGCGGGAAGCCCTTTCTCCTCCCGATCAAGTACGACCTCCCCCNCGGACTTTCTAAGCCACTGATGCACTCAACTTGCGCGCTGCCATAACACCGAGGCGACATTCATCGGCACCGGCCGCGCTGATGGCTATCGCGACATCAAAATGCATCGTGCCACGGCCACCCGCTCCCGGCCCGCTGATCGCGACTACCAAACGCGATCACACTGATTAACAAACGGCCGCATCGTGCCAGCGCGTTCGCTCTTCCATGTGTCGTTCACGTTTTGCGCACGTTTTTTTTTTCCTTCCGCGACAATTCATTCACAGCTTTGATGCATGCACCGGGTGCAACTGCACTTTGGCTTGAAGCGTTGGGGCAAAGTTGACACAGGGGTGGTGTGCGATGGGCACACCATTACTCATAGACACAGCGCTCAATCGTGCTGCTCAATGTGGCATATCGTTGTGCTGGCATCTATCTAAGACGCACGGATATATCGGTAGACCCGCGGGTTGAAAGGAAAGGTAGGAACGTGTGTGATGCATCTGCACAATCTGATTGATTAGTTCGCCCGTACATGGTTCGACTGGGGAGCTTTTTGGAAAGCAGAAACATTGTCGCATCTCGCTTCGATCCACCCGCACGTGGGATATTGGTTTGAGCATCCGTCTGAGAGGCTCACCTTCCCGATGAGTGACATTTTCACAAGCGCTTACACGAAACAGGGTGGGCGCACGGCTTTGACAGCTAACAGGTGTTGCTTCCTTGTACGATCGCGTCCGCACACGTGGGATGCGCATCGGCCAAGTAGGCGCGAATTGTGGTTGCGTAAGATTGTACTAAAAGGACAGAAACAAAACAACACACAACACATTGGGTGTTGATATTCGATATTTCACCACACACAAACACACAAGAACAGTGCGAACTGGGACACAACTGGAATGTTTCTCTGGAATCGGATATTCCACCCGCTTTCTGTACCACCGTGTGCCGGTGGTGTTTGCTCCACAAGGGCAGATAAAACATTCTACAAATGCATGCCGCACCGCAAAACTGCAAGGTGCAAACACATCGGTGCGGCGGCTTAATGTCAGCACAATAGTGGGAAAACAGCACTCGGTGCACTCTGCTCTCCTCCCGCTGCATTGTGCCGCCGTACCGTTAGCGTACCGGCAAAGAACCCGAAAAGGGGTTCATTAGGGCTATTTCTTGCGATTCTTACTCCCTCCGGGTGCGTTTGATGCTGCAAGAAACTGTCCTAAATGTTGCTCCCCTTCCCAACACAGGAGAAAATGCCACCCAAAGCGCCCTTACGGGTGTATGTGTGTGTGTATGTTTCAATCCACTGTCCCTTCCCACTGTCCCATTGTGTACGGAGGCGAACATTCCTTGGCTGCTACGGTTGCGCGTTGCCGGACCGGTATGCAGGTGAACCCATTTCCATGGGTGTGTGTGTGTGTATGTATCGGTGGCTGTGTGCACACCCGCAGTGAGCTTAAATTGTTGGCGCGCTGACCGAGCATTACGCTCCCGCCACCCGCTGCGGGTTCCTCCGTTTCCCGGCTAACGGAATACCAGCAGAGCATGCAAATTGCAAACCACCCTCAACCGGGCGCCCTATTTCCCTTCCTTTGCCGTTGCGGGTTAACCAGAAAAAAGGGAGCGGGATGGAGGAGAGGCGGAGAAAGAGAGTAGCTTTGATTCGGACCTCGCGTACTCCCCATTCCCGAAGGTGCGAGAACAGATGTAGTTTAAGCGTATTTAAGCGCTCGAGCGGGGGACCGGTGAAAGGAAGCACAGCTCGGCGTGTCCTGTGTTCGTGGTGGCGCGATCGGTGGAATGGAACACTCCCGGACAAACACGAAAGCGATGGAATCTTCACTCACTTCGGGTGAACCGTCCGGGTAATCATGATAAACGAACAGGGCACGATTAACTACGACCGCGAGAAGTTGGTCGCTTCGTCCGAAATCGGTCCATCGCATTGAGCATGCATGTTTTGGTCAGCACTTGTGTGCATGTTTCGGGGTTCGTTTGGCGAGCCAAATATCTCGATAAGCTTTTATTTCTCCTCACCAGTACAATTTTACTACTGTGTATTTATACCTGACCCATGTTCCGTTTGGGGAGCGCTGGACAATCTGGCCATGACGATCAGTACGATAAGTGTGGTTGTGTGTGACCTCACGCCAATAAAAAAGAGCTCCCCCAAAAGAGTGCTGTTGACAATCGTACCTGAGGGTTTAAAAGTGAAATCCCCGCGCGATCCTCGCGATGAGCCCGTAGCGTGAATGACAGTTAAACGCGCGAGATTTAGGTTATTTTTAAGGAGTGAAAGATACAACACACGGCCTCGGTGTCTGAATTGCATAAAATTTGCCATCCAGTCCGGCGACCCGCTTCTTTCCCACAAGTTGGATGGATGATTTATGATGCGATAAATCTCGCTTCGATTTTAACGCGCACACACACACACACATACACCCTCAACTTATGGTCCGATCGGTTGTGTGATGGAAAGGTAAATTGTTCCACCTACCTCTTCTGCTTGCAGCAGCGGGAGTAACGTGACACAATCTCGTACGGGAGTTGGTTCAATATTTGCATTACGAACGGCAAAAGAAAACATATACATAAAAAAAAAAGATGGACAGAAAAAAATACACAAAGCAGTACGTACGGTAGCACCATTCCACACACACACACACACAAAATTGGCGAATAAAACGATCGTTTTCGAGAAGGGAGAGCCGGATTTTTTTTGGCAAATTATTGTACGCCCATCAAATGGTCACATAAATCCAGCTTTCTCACGTTGCACCAAAAGGGTTGAAAACATACACACACACACACGCGCAAACACAATCATAAATCAACACCAAACCGTCCTTCTTTCTTTTTTTTCGCGTGTTTAAGCGTTCAAAGTTCACCCAAAAAGAGCGGTGAGATCGTACCAGGAGGGGTTGGGGATCTGCCGACTCGTTAATTGTGCGTGTGTGTGTGTTTTTTTTTGTTCGTAGCACCCGCGTTGCTGCCTGTGTAAATCAGTGGATTGATTTTGGAAGCCAACCCCTTTTTTCGTAAAAGTGTGTAAGTGTCGATGCTGTTCCTTTTCACTTCAATCATCCCTTTCCTTGCTTCCTGGAAAGTGCATGCGCAGGGGGAGGCGTCGCGGGAGTAGTTATCGATATGATGGAACCGGATTTTCGGCACACGCACCCAGTAGCAGCGAGACAATCATCATGCGACAAAAAAAAACGTCAGAGCGTGTTACATGCACATGATTGAAGCGGGAAAAAAGAGAAATAAATTACCTTTTGGAAAAGAAATAACCTTCCCCCACTAGCACCAGGGAAGGAGCAGCGCCACACTTAATCGAATGTACGAAAAGCCTTATCATCCCTACAACCCCACCGGATGGGTTAACTCTTCGCTTAATCTATTCATCCTCCCCCTGCCACGTGATGGTGGCCCAAAACACAGATGGAAAGCGAAAGTAGGCCAACTCATATTGACGTTCGATTCTTTCGTTTCGTGGCTGGCAGGAGCGAAGATGGTAAAAAGCAGATTATGCCCCACGGGTCCCCACCACGGGAGGAGGATGTCCGATTTTTCTCTGTTTGCCGACGTCGGGAGGTAGGCTTGGACAGTTCATTTTCTCTTCCGCCATATCCCAAACGGGGCTCATAGATTTTTGTTTTAATTTTTTTCCTCGTGCTTTTTGGGAGAATGTTTATGCTCCTCGCACAGTTTTTGTTTTGTTTTGTTCCCATATGCTTTCGCTCGATCGACGACCGATGCGTCGGGCCTTAATTTGCGCCGCAAACGAAAGCGCCCGATAATAAGAACGTCCCAACCAGTTTTACGATTGAGGTCATGTTTTGTGGTGGCATTTTCGATGGTTGCTACCCCTCGTGAACCCTCGGTGGTGGTTCGAGGAAAGCTTTTTCTTCCGATGTGGGGTTTCTTTTTTTTATCTCTGTCCCCATACTCCACGAGACGCTGGCATGGAAAAAGCGCCATTACATTTACAAACCCGCAAACGAGCTGGGAAGATACATTATTAAGTTTTTTCTTCTTCTTCTGCTGTTTGATACTCGTCAATAATGACGAATATCATTATTGAAAAATGTTTTAACTATTATCACTTCAGGCTTGAGGATGGAATGTTCGTCACTTTTCTCACCATCAATCGATCACCTTCGAACTGTGGCGCTGCATCAACTTCAACGAGGCTCACTTCAAAACTCTCCACGCTCGATCTTACGCTGACGGCAGCAGACACGGGTAGAGATTGTACTTGATAATAGAGAGAGAAAAAAAACGAAAAAGCTTACGTCGAAACATTCCAGACCAGCGGACAGAGACCGTCGACAAAGTTCCGCGGAAGATGCGATCGAGAGTTTTCGCTGTTTGTTTTATGGCTACTGCAGAAAGCGAAAACCCGAACCCATCCTCCCGAGCGCGGGTTCGATCGGTTTTAGCTGGGTCATGATGGTTTTAATGGTTGCTGCACGCCGCCTTCCGCCTCCCGGTACCGCATCCATCCATCGGCTCGGGGAGTGAAAGTTTATCGGTTGGTGCATGCGAGCGATCTGCTGGCATTTGTGGCCATCGGCCAATCGAAAGTGGAGTGTGGAGTTGGAGCGTTTTCGGCGTTTCGGTTGAAGATGTTTATCCCCGAAGCGAGGGAAACGGATTCCATTCCGCAGCTACCGGAATGCTGCCGCTCGCTGGAGCATTTAAATCAACATGGGCCAACCGTCTGGGACGACCGTTCAACGTTTGCGAGTATGTAACCCGCAGGCACAGGACCCATTGACGAGTCGCCACCAGCTGTCGGGTCAAGTGTTTGATTGGTGGAAAATGAAAACATCGCTGCAGCTATGATGGAGTATGCGTTACAGTATGGTGTACGCTCTTCACATGCCACGTACGGGACGAATAGAGATTTTGCAATCGGGGCTCACCGCAAGCCGTTAATCTTTGAACCCGACAGCATGATGAACCACTAGCGACTGCAGACACACGGAGCCGGTATGATTTTTGTTTTTGTTTCTCCATCGTCCATATCCAACGGGCTGACACACAACCGTGCACGATCGTTATCGTTAAAGTTCTGACATTTTAGCATCACCCAACCCCCGACGGCGTACAAAGGGGTGACCCATTCGTGTGGAGCGTTAGGTACCGCCAAATTGGACACCATTTTCGCTGCCTCACCGTTTTGCTCTTTCACCCCGAAACGCTAAGGCGAGCCCTGCATCACAACTAAAAGGGTTGAACCTTTGGCGGAGCGCACAATTAGAATAAACCGAACCGATTGTGTATGACGAACGCAAGGCAAGATATTATGTAGCTGCGGTTTGGGGGCATCAAACAGGAGGTTAGATCGACGCGGAAAACTCCAAAGTTCCCGCGCCGTTCGACACTCGGCCGCGCAACGTCATCATAAATCACTTTCAATTTCGGCGTAAGTATTATTATTTAGTCTTCAACGAACGCGCGTTCCGTTTTCGGACCGATTATTGTTTGGCGCCGACGATTGGTGCGATTGGCGCCGAAAGCTCGCCAGTTCCGAACGCACCTAGTTTTTTTTTGTTCCCCGCCCTTCTCTGCTTTTGCTGAGACCTTAGAAATGATTCAAAAGGAGAAGGAAGAAACGCCAAGCGGTACGCTACCGACGGTCCCGAGCCCCAAAAGCAATTCTGATTGCTTTTGATCAAGGCTTTTCGCGGGCGGGTGGTTGGTTTGTGGTTTATGTGCATGCTGTAAAGGCTAATTTTATTTAATGCGATCGTCGTGATACCGAAACGCAGCCCAGCAAACTAAACTGGTGCTTGGTGATAGAAAAAAGGGTGGAACAGGGACGAGGAAAAGGGCAAGCTTGATGTTTGAATGAAAATGCGAGCAATGCTAGTGCTGAATGGTGGTGTTCGAAGATGATGAGCGGTCGATGTTTGCCGTCTGCTGGATGGGATGAGTCAACCAACCATGGGGAAGTGGCCCAACCATTCGCGGCGAGGAAAAGAAGAATTGTCCATTGTTTCCTTTGCGGCTGCTTTCCAGCACCATCCCACCATTGTGACCCTGGTTTGCTTCCAGTCAACCGGCTTAGAAGCTACTTTAATAGGAGTTCCTGCAACGCAATGAGTCAGCGCGCGTGCGAGCCTGCTGCACGATCTTGAAACCACCGTTGCAACTATTCCAAGGCAACTGTAAACTACCGCCTCAGACCGGTGAGACATCGGCGGGTGTGCCCGTCTTCACCGACTCAAATGAATCTCTCGACCAGGGGAAATAAATGTCAAGCCCATCCTAACGGTAAGCGAAGAAATGGGAAGAAAAATAGCGGCAACCAACCTGAGCAGAGAGTTGATTGACAGTGATAGCACGACCGGGAAGGACTCCGGAAGGCGACGGCAAAGTGAGAGTGATTTATTTACCGGTATCGTCCCGTCCCGCCCTGATCGTCTCCGAGGCTGCCCGCTTACAGAAAAAGGGGAAAGTCTAGAATTGATGACTGTGCTGCGATCGGTGCTGTGGTACCGATTTACATAACGAACGACAAGGCGACGACACACAGCCGCGCAACCGTCGCCAGAAACGTTTCACCCGAGTGAGAGTAGCCGCTGTGTCAGTCAGTGGCGATGGACAAGTAGTCATCATCGATCACGCGAGGAGAGATAGAGAAAGGGAGCGGGAAGACAGGAGGTGTAAAATTGATGTTGCATTTTTCGAACCACTGCCGCAGCCACACTGTGAAGATGCTCCCAAGTACTGCTTCCAGCAAGCCTAAAGCGTACAATTAAAACAAGTGACTTCAACGCAAGCGGCAGCGACGAACCCCTTACAGCAGTCACCAGTCAGCAATGGGGTGTAAATTAGTAAAGCTCTTTTTTGTTTGCATGCCTACACTTTCCACACTTTGCACGTGCATATGGCGAGTGAAAGGTTGCTAAATGAGTGGAGATAAATTAACACAGTTCAGCATTGGATAATCGAACCAGGGATACATATTTTACGCCGCACCGTACCGAGGCGGTCGTCTTCAGGAGCGATGCTGGCTTAACAGTTTGCAGATAGTTTTTTCTTCTGCACTCCTTTTTTTATATTTACCACAATCCTAACGATGTGAAAATACATTTCCTGTCACCACCACGCGCGAATTGGTGAGAAATTGTGCACAAAACTGACGAATCCCGGTGCCCCGGAACCGATCAGTTAGAGCTCTGCTAACGTGGTGAAAGGAATCGACTGGATTGATGATGGACCCGGGTGAGTCTTAATCATCATCGTGCCGGTTCATTATCGGGACATCCAGCAGCGTTCGATCTGGTTCGGTTGGAGCCTTCCTGTGTTTTAACTAATTCCCTTTGCCTTGCATAAGCAGGTAACATCACCCATCGGTTCACCCGTGTGGCAGCGCTCAACCTGGGTGCAAAAACAAAACACAAGCCAACCAGCCGGACCGCCGGACCGCCGTGTTTGCATCGTTGCTCGATCAATAATTAGCAAGAACAAGCGGTCCGAGCTGTAATTGAAACCCGGTCCTGAAAGTGGCTTCGATGGTGGCTCATGTCTGCATGTCAAAACATTTACCACCCCCGGTGAGCGAGCGGAGTGTGCGGTTGTTTGTGTGGGCAATGGAACTGGAATGCATTTCCCGGTGTGTCTGTGTCATGAACGTTACAAGCAAAATCAATTAAAACTAGACCGAAAGTAGAGAGAAATTGGTGCTGATGTTCGGTGCCCAAATGCTAGACATTTGCCCTCCCGCGTTTGGGGCACGGCGATGAAAATCTGTCGCTCAAACCTCATTACAGGGCTTTCCGCTCAGGCATGCGAAAAACGAAACGCAACGAAACCCGCCAAACAATCGCCCAAGTGCATCTAATTAAATGGAAAAATAAAATAAATAATCCAATCGACATGCACCACACGACACTGGGCCGGAGCAACACAACTCCAACAAACCATGGTCAGGAAGTGGTCGCAACGCGCTCTAAATGCCGTATCTGCTGCTGCTGCTCTTGCTGCTACCATACAAGGAGAAAACAAGTGTGCCCAATCCGCAACACAAACCGCGCTAGAGAAGCAGCGATAGGCTTAACCGACCTGGGAGAAGACCAACGCACGGCACA
>VTWG01012174.1:0-14007 GCA_008817895.1 Anopheles fontenillei | reverse complement strand
GAAGCATTCTTTAAATTACGCCAACCATGCTCAGTATATGTAGCGGAGCTCGCCGCAGTCTTTTATGCCTTATTATTGATAAGTGCAGTGGCGGATTTTCCTATAAGCGGACTGAGCGGCCGCGGGGGGCCCCGACTGAAAAGAGGCCTCAAGTACAAGGCCTGAAGCTAGTTTTTTTTGTATGACCAACAAGTATTTGTGTGTTGTCCTCAACGGTTAAATCAATCACACACTCAGAAAAGAAAGACAAAGGATTGCTGGATGGTGTGCGAGTGTGAGAGTGATTAACTTACAGGGCTTGCAGTCCAAGAAACAACTGTTCAGATGCATACTACATTTATCTTCTCCAATAGTCAACGCCACGGTGTGCGTGGTAGGTCGTGATGGCTACACAAATAGGCTATCGCTATAAATATATGGACAGTTATTTATTGTTCTGTAACCCTGTATTATCACCACTCGGGGGAGCTCTGACCTTGAACACAACTACAAAAGCGAATTCGCTTGTACAGTCTGTTCACGAGTTACGCGGTTTATGCGGTCCCGAGAAATCCGCGTAACTCGAATACCAGCGTAAGTCGAATTTCGCGGTTTTCGGCCCAAATACAACTGACTTTTGGTATTTTTGATTTATTTTAATTTTTCATACACTTTATCAATTATTTGATACGTTTGGTGCAGAACACTCGTATATTTTTGGCTTTTAAGTGGAGTAAATTTATTAGCAAAAATGCAATTTATACTGCATTGGACGGTTGTTCCAGAAAATTGTACGGATTTGATAATTCATTTGTCAAATTTAGAAAACCGTTTATCTCTGAATCTGCGTAAGTCGAGAACCGCGTAACTCCAGAACAGACTGTATGAGCAAATAGTTTAACTTGCTCTGAATAAGAATGACAAAGGATTACAAAAGATAGCTGCACGGTGCACGAGTGTGAGAGTGATCAGACAATTATCACACCCGAACGTGCAACTATCTTTTATTGTTCTCTTTCATTCTTGCAGACTTGCACACTACCAACGAAGCAACGCTGATTGATTTTACCGTTCAAAATCGGTCAGTTCCAAATCGCGTTGAAACACGCGTTGGAGTCAGCACACTTTCGCAACTGCACAGTCAATTGTTCTTGGTCATCTGATACGTCGCAACTGGGGTTTAGTGGTTTCATCTGCTTTTTTCAAATTTAATGGTTAAAACATCAAAGTTATTTTTACGTTCTATTTTTTAATGTTTTACTGAATTCCATATAAATTGTAAGGCATGTTTAGTGAACGTTTTTCTTAGCATAATGTACCATCGTGATTTGAAATTACAGGAAAATATCAAAACCATGAAACGAGTTTATGCAAGTGGTGCAGAGAAACGTAAAAAGCAAAAACAGAGTTTGCATGTCGCTGAGAAGCAAAAAAAATGCGTCACATAAGTTCCTGGTTCCTGGCGTGGAATCATCGGATGCTTCAAACCTCTCGGGAGGTACATGTTCAGTGTCCAATGATATTTCACATCAAATAGAATTTAATGCTGATGACGATAAACATGTGACACAGTGGGAAAACAATACAGACTATGCGTGGATGGATGATATTGCTCTTTGGACTGTAATTGTGTCTGATGACTTGATAGAGCATGTTATACAAAATAAGCCTAAAAATCATGGTAATATTGATGGGTTGAAAACATTGTACACAGACAATGGTGTATCGTACTATCGAGGCCTACATTTGGATCATTTTTACCGGAACAAACCGAATGGATCAAAAGAAGCTAGAATCTGGCTATTTTTTCCTGAAACAAGCAAAAGTGTCTCTGGTTATCCTTGTAAATTATTATCGTGTTCACAATCTAAATTAATTAAAGGGTTCAATAATTGGAGATCCATTACTGGAACATTAACTGATCATGAAAAATCTAAAGACCATATGTTTGCTATGTGTACATTGTACAAAAGAACTTCTAAAGTCATTAGAATAGATTCTAGTTTGTTAAAAGAACAAGAAAATCATCAAGCATATTGGAGAGAGGTGTTAAAGAGGGTAGTTTCTACGATAAAATTACTAGGTCGTCTAGGTTTAGGCTTTAGAGGGCATAATGAGCAGCACGATTCAGAAAGAAAGGGAAATTTTTTGACTTGCTTGGACTACCTGAGCGAATATGACGAATTTTTGAAGTTACATTTACAAAAATATGGAAACAGTGGCCAGGAAAAGCAAACTACTTATCACACCACATTTGCGACGAGTTTATAGAAGTAATAGGAAAACGAATAGAACCAGAAATAGTGAACGAAATCAAAGCAGCAAAATAGTTTAGCCTAGTATTAGATTCTTCACCAGACATAGCACACACGGATCAATTAACGTTTATGTCATGGATTCTGGTAAAATTGTAGAAAGATTTATTGCATTTATTCCCATAGATAAACATGATGCATCGTATTTAGAAGTCAAAGTTTTGGAAATGTTGCAAACACTAGATTTAAATATTGAAAACTGTCGCGGGCAAACATATGACAATGCAGCCAATATGGCTGGCAAATATAAAGGATTACAAGCACGAATCAAAAGCTAAAGTCCTAGTGCTTCTTTTATACCTCGTGCAAACCATTCGCTAAATTTAGTCGGGAATTTTGCAGCCGAAAACTGTAATTCAGCAGTTAATTACTTTTCATTTGTTCAAAAATTGTTTACATTTTTTTCTTCTTCAACACATAGATGGAAAATACTAAATGAAAAATTGAAAACAAGTGATCTACAATCAGTTACGTTAAAATGCCTCTCTAACACAAGATGGTCTGCTAGGGCAGATGCAATATTCGCTTTGAAAGCTGGATATGATCAAATTAGAGGAACATTACAAGAAATTAGCGAGAATAGCTCCGAAAAAAAAAATACGGCAATAGAAGCTTCTTCACTGCTGAAAAAAATGAATCGGTTTGAAACCGCTTTAATGACGTCAACATGGAATAGCTTACTTCAACGCATACATACTACTAGCAAATCGCTGCAATCGCTTGAATGTGAGGTATCGAAAGGATCTGAACTTCTTCGATCATTGGTGGCATTTACTCAAAGCGTTAGAGAAGATTTTGGTCGGATAGTGCAAGAAGCTACTAAGCTGTCCGGATTGTCTTTCAGCACAGAAGAAGAACCAAAACAAAAACGAAAGCGAAATTCAGCGTCAAATCAGGGATACACATTTTCCACAGAAGAGAATTTCAAAATAAATTCGTTTTATATGATTTGCGATTCTATAAGAGAGCAACTTAAACAAAGAATGGAAGCTTATGAAGCAATAGTAAACCCTTTTCGAATATTTTTCGCTAGAAGAATAGAAAGATAAAAACAATGTTCAAAACTGACATTGATGGATCAAATTTAGAAGATGAACTTGAACACTTTATTCTATTCATGAAAGACCATGAACCATCGCATGAAAAATCAGCTTTAGACATTACAGATATATATAAAATACTCCGAGACATGTCTTGCACTTTTCCGAATGTGGAAACAATTATAAGAATTTTCTTAACTATGCCCATATCGAATGCCGCTGAAGAACGATCTTTTTCCGCCATGAAGCGAATTAAAAATTATTTACGTAGTACGTTAAGCGATATTAGGTTAAGCAATTTATCTTTGATCTATATAGAACAAGAACTTCTCAATAGTATAGATACGAATGATATAATAGACGAATTTGCCAGGAAGAAGGTTAGGCGAAGACATATTTAGCGAACTTAGGACTAGGAATAGTTAATACAATCTGGGATTATCAATATATATTGTTTACGGAATACAACATATATCGCTAATTAAATATTTTAGAAAATATTATGGGATGTATTTTATCGCATTGCTTAAATATACATATCATTCTGGCATTACAGTGGCCGATGGGGGCCCCATTACATCCAACCGCTTGGGGCCCCGAGATGGATAAATCCGTCTCTGGATAAGTGCATGCCCTGCGGATCAATATGTAATTTTTTCAGACAGCCTAAGTGCTATTGAAGCATTAAAATCCGTAAAGGCTGTTAAGAGCCCAGACCATTTTGTGAAAGAAATTGTAAAGGTTTTAAGCTCACTGTTTGAAAAGTCGTTTCGCATATCTCTGGTATGGTTGCCTGCTCATTGTGGGATACCAGGAAATGAACAGGCAGATCATTTGGCCAAAAGGGGAGCTGCAGAAGGGTCCTTTTTTGATAGGCCTATCCTTTCTCATGAGTTCTTACAGGCCCCTCAGGCGTTTTGCATGGCACGTTGGCAAAATCTGTGGGACTCGGCTGAACTCGGAAGGTTTTTATATACAATCACTCCTCGTGTAAGCTTGAAGCCTTGGTTCCATAACACCCCTGGCGATCGTGCGTTCATTCGAATGATGTCTAGACTTAGGTCTAATCATTTCGCATTGGGTGCACATCTCCAGCGTATAGGACTGGTCGACTCCAAGGTATGTGGCTGCGGGCTTGGATTCCACGACGTGGATCATCTTTTGTGGTCCTGCGTGGAATACGAGTCTGCTCGACCTGCTTTGCTGGACGCGGTCGAAAGACTTGGAAAATGTACTGATATTCCGATTCGGGATATATTAGCGGCATCGGACTGGGAATTCCTGAAGGCCGTATTCAATTTCTGTAGAGAGAACGGCTTAACTATGTGACTTTCCTTAAGCAAAATGTCTGTGAACCAACCAACATTATTGGCAACAGCAATCTTGCATCCTATGTTATTCCATCTTGTTTGTCTACGTGTTAAATGTTGTACATCGCTTGTATGTTTGTGATGGATGAATGTATGCATGAATGTAAGAATGAATGAGTGCAATGTGTATGGCTGAGTAATCGGCATTAACGGCAGACAGAAGATCTTTGCTTGAACGATGTGCAAGGATTTACTAGATAACTGGAACGATACAGACCCCCGCCATGTCACTCAGACTACTGAAGGAAAGGACTACAACGATACAGACCCTCGCAATGTTATTTGGGCCACTAAATGGGTATATACTCGGACCGCTTCTGATGGATGGATCCGACGAAATACTTGGAATCCACACGATACAGACCCCCGCAATGCCATTTGGAACACTGAACTCGAATAGACAACCTCGAAACCCGAATGATTTAGACCTTCACCACGCTTATAGGACCGCAAAATCATAGACTGGATTGATTAAAACCTAACCGTCCGAGTACACCCGTGATAATGTGCCCTTCCATGGCTCAGAGAAGGAAATGTCTCCCAGCCAGTATGGATTGAAGCGCCATGAAATATATTTGTATTACTTACTTACTTACTTATCCGGCGCTATAACCGCTTTGCGGTCTTGGCCTGCCTCAGGAGTGTCCGAAACCGCTCACAGGAGCCTGACGAACTTTATACGCTGCACGACAGTGAGTTTGCCGTACATCTCGTATAGCTCGTCATTGTAGAGGCTTCTCCAATGTCCTTCCACACATACGGGGCCAAATATCCTTCTGAGTACCTTTCTCTCGAAGGCGGCCAAAGTGTGAACGAGGCGTATGTGAGTACCGGTACTATATTAGTACTATATACTCTCAGCTTCGTCCGTCGCGACAGGTTCATTGAGATGAACTAATTTTTCAGATTGTAGAATGACCGGTTGGCAGCCAGCATCCTTGCGCGCAACTCTGCTTCCATGCTATTGTCGTTGTTGACCTTTGACTCAAGATAGGTGAATTGCGGGACGACTTCAAAAGTGCGTTCACCTATCTGTACGTCACGCCTTCGTAGTTCGGATTATTTATTGATAGGGCCACTGATGTTGCCACCATCAGTTTGGTTTTGCCTCGTTTTTCTGCAATCCTAAGTTCTCTGTTGGTAGACTTCTGCTGTGTGACATAAGAGAGCCGCAGACAAATGATGTCTATATCATTAGCGTGTGCCAGAATCTGGGTTGACTTATAGAAGATGGTTCCCGTAGTCTCCTCCCTCGCGGATGGCCCGCTCTAGCGCCAGGTTGAATAAGACACAAGTTGAATAGGAGACATGCGAGCCCGCCCCTCTGGCGCAGACCCTTGGTGGTAGCAAAAGGTCCTGAGAGTTTTCCATCCACCCTCATCTGGCAAGTGATGTTGTTCATTGTCATTTTAATTAACCTTATCAGTTTGACCGAGCAGACAAACACGAGCTGAGATCAGAAACCAGACAAAAAATTCAAATAATCAGCAAACATCAAATGCCCTGAAAAGGGAAGCACAGAACACACATCGTTAACAAGTAAAAAAAAAGAAGGTGATAAAGACCACAACCTTGTGGAACTCCCGACATACAGTGGAATTCAAAAGATTGTCAGGTTGTTAGTTTGATTGGTTCTTTTGGATCGTAAGGTTCCAATACATCGTTAAATACCAAGAGCTCCTTACATTTTTAAACGCTTTTTCGCAACCCGTTTGACCATGAAATTGTCAAATGATGTCCCGATGTCAAATTCGGCAAAAATCTGTGGTGTAGTTTAACAGACTTAAAAACTATTGTAAATAACCAATATCTTTAGGTGCTGGGGCATGACAGATTGCCTCCACTTTACCTTTACATGGACGAATTCCCTAGCTTGTACGCATGAAAGCGAGGTGTTCTATTTTGTTTGGAAAAATCGTGATTTGGCAAAATTAATTAAATTTATTGATCTATTATGTTGCGGTATAAGCAACTTATTTTTTGAGGTTGAAGAATAAAAATATTGAGCGAAACAAATGGTCATACCAGTTCCTCCCTTATAATAGTAGCTCTCCTATTGGAAGAATAGTTTGGCCTGACACCGTTTGAAACACCTTTGTCGTCTTCCGCAACTGCACGTGAGAGAGTCTCTTTTCGTACGTCTCTTCGATATCACCGACTCGCACGCGCCGGTATGCACCTCGAATCGCACACACACACACCTTCAATCTGCAGCTCCATTGTCGCCGGTACATCTGTGCGCGTTGAACTCGCACCGCTGGCACTGTAAGTCGTACTTAAACTTCTCATTCTGGCACGTTGTTGATATCGATTGTCGATGTTGTACACTATCGACCTTTAATACAGCTTCTTTCAACTGATTCAGGTTCATATCCTCCGTAGCGTTCATGAGTTCTGCCACTCGATTCTTGTTGTTTTTTGACCGACACAACCAAGACACTTGACCAACCTTTCCGCATGCGTAACACTTCCATTGTTTGGGAGGACAAGATTCTAGGTTGTGAGCCCTACCACATCGAAAACAGTTTTTGTCGCGTTCCGATGCGTTGGTCTTTTTCAGTTCTGTTTAGCTGGTGTTCTCTCTGACGGCATCCAAGCAGTGCATGGTTTTAACGTTGCCAGCTTTGATGCTCCCTGCATCTTTACACTTATCATCCGGCGCTTCCCAGCTTCTGCCAATCTCACACGATTTTTCGAAAGTGAGACCTTCTTCGGTAAGGAGTTTATCTCCGTTATCGTTTAGCCTATCGATTGTTCGTATTTGCGATACTTGTATCGCTCTGTCACCACATTTACTTTGGGAGCTAAGAACTGTTTCAAAAATTGGATCAGGTTCTTATACGGTTCAAGATACGGATCATTTGGCGAACATATTCGTGATGCCATGGAATACAACAAAGGATTGTAGCCAGCATTTGCCATTTTTTTACTTTTTTCTACGTCGTTCATGGTGAAAAACTGCTGTAGGCGACTTTCATATTCGTATTCAATATTCAAACATTGGCACTGCCATTTCATATGGACCAAGCCTGACGTTGACGACTCTGGCTCTTCTTCGTTGGACATCCTCAGTTGCCTCCGCACACTAACCAACATTAAACAGCACTAATCTCAGACACGAGCTTGATCGACTGACTGATAACGATTTAATGCGACATTGAACAAAACGAACGACCGATTTGAGAGAGGTATCGCGCGTTTACCTTATTTATTCGTCGCCAAAATTGTGTTATGTTTCTCTGTGCTTTATTTCACGTACTATCGGGGAAGGATAAAAAAAGAGGATCGAGCCTTTTTTATACTAATTCTAACAATAGATTATAAGTGTGAGTGCGGCCTATTTCTAGCAAACTTATATTTAAATAGTGTCCAAACGTACTACTTTTTTTATTCAGGAGTAACGGTCCAAAAAGGCCGTTTTACTTAAAACGTACTACTATTAGTCCTATATATAACAAAGCTGTTGTTCAATTTTTCATTACAAAAACGATTTGCAAGAAAAGAGTGCAACTATTTAAGTATGTTTGACGAAAAACCTAATTGGTAAACTTAGCTGTGAGCAAAGCGTGCGGATTCTTATCAAACTCTTCTTTGATGAATGTGTATAATGGGGTCACATTGATGCCCACGATCCATTGGTGAAAAAGTTCCACAAGATAGTTGGAGGAAGAACGTCCAGGCATGAATCTTTAAAGTATGGCTCACGAGCCGAATGCGGCTGTTTGATATCGAAATGGCGGTCCTTAACATTTAATGTATTGCATATAACTTTCACAAATGTTTGACCTTGGTTTAAAAATTTGACTCTCAATATGAAACTCTACGAACATTTTTTTAAGAATTTATCTCTTTCGGTCACAAAATTTTCCAACCGCTACATTAAAGGAATGACGATTACCGATTTAAATAACTTACTGAAGACATGAAGCAAAGTTATACCTCGATAATTTTAGACGTACGACTGATCGCCTTTTTCAAAAAAGCCTTTTTCCAGGCTTCAAGAAAAGTGGGAGAGCACAACGAAAGCTAAAAAAACGCAATAGAAGCAAAGTCAGAGGCTCACGACAGAAAACAAGTACTACAGCCAAAATTCGGTTGGGGCACGGTCCAAAGGATGGTTTCAAATTTGTTAAGGCACGTTAAACATAGTCTACGTTAATTTGAATAGAATCATCTCACAAAACTTTTTCTGGGATAAACGACAGACTGGCCTCAAGGCAGTTGGGATCATCCATAGGAATTTCATAAACGCTAGAAAAATGACCTTCAAAAAGTATACAAGTTTCATCTGGGCCTGCACTACCATGACTGCACTGCGCCAAAATATATATGTAAAAGAAAGCAATTAATTTTTCGAATCAAGTTAATGTAGCGAATTGATGAGGATGGTATCGAAACTGCAATTTAAGCCGAGAAACATTAGAACTATAACGAAATCTTTTGTAAGATCTGAAAGCAAATGCAGTATATTTTAATAATCTTAACGAATATAGCGCGCAGTTTGTGCGTAGAGCACGATCGGCGCTTTGAATAGAATTGAAGTAGATTGTAGATTACGAGACAGGTAAAATGGGTGAACTAATTTTCATCCACTCCGGAAGAAGATTGCAACATTCAGTTTTAATAGTTCGATTGACGGAGTGTTAAGTAAGTTGCTCATAATGGCTGTTTTTGGGAAGGCATACGCGAAGATGGCATGTAGCATGTGTTTTATTTCTTGTTTACTGGCAGCACCTCAAAATCGAACTCATATTTTCCGATATTTTGACCCAGTTTCTGACTTTCAGGCTTCCTGTAAAATTCTACAACTAGGTATTGTAATACCACTCTCTTGACTTCATTGATGAGCATACTGTTTAACTAAAATCAGACCCGATAACTTTAAAAATCTTCAAAAACCAAACACTTTAAAAAGGCGTGAATTGTATGAGGCCGATGGGAAGTTGGTAAACTTTTTTTCTTTAAAAACATGCCAAAAATCAAACGAATATCTGACAATATAGTGATAAAATGATGAGTCATCGTTATTAGTCATCAGTGTTGACAAAATGCAGCATTTGTTCTTCGTGTGTCGATATGTCAAGGCAATTTCCGAGGTTTAATATCGTCCAGGATGCATCAAAGATAGCATATATCGGGAGCGTTGCATAAGAACGATAAATTGTCCGAGTTAGGGCAATCGCCACCAAACATAAGTATGAGAAAATGTAAACTGCTTTGCGTAATTTAATTGTATTTCTATTTTTATTATTTCTTCACAATTTAAGATGGTAAAGTATTAGTAAAAAAAAGTTTTATAGAAGGGAACGAAAAAATCGTTAGAATCTCACAGGTGTGTGAGGCGTACACGCGAAATCCGGAAACGCATTGGTCAGGGGAATCGGGCATACTATGGCCTTCACTGACTGCTCAGATCCAGAAGACTTCGAGCCCGCACGAAATATGAGATATATCGCACATTGATTCGCTCAGTGGTCCTCTATGGACACGAGTCCTGGACCATTCGAGCGGAGAATGCAAACGCTCTAGGCCAGCGGTCGGTAAACTTTTGAGGCAAAGGGCCAACTTTACCAAATGATCGAGTTCCGCGGGCCAGGTGAATGCGGCTTTTTTATTATTGCGCTTAAACTATTACATTTTAGTCTAGAAACATTTTAGGTATTATTGTTGTTTTTCTGTAATTATATCATCCAAGTATGGCTCAAAATTAATGATACCTACTTTAAAAAACTAATTCTAATCATTAATCAATTGAGAATCGGCAATAGATGGCCAAAATGTGATCTGTCAAAAAATAACAAAAAGGGATCAATATCGCTTCTTGAAGACCCCATCCTCCCACGCCTCAAAAAAATATTAAAGATATTCCGCGGATGATACAAAAGTCTAAACGGCTGAAAAATTATCGAAGCAAACAAAGATTCAGTAATTATAAAAATGCTTTATGGACAAGTCATGCCATGTCAGATCAATTGATGACTGATTCCTCATGAAAAATCACTATGATAATCGTTGTACTCGTAAACAGCAACAGTGTGGAATCGTCGTTCTCGTTAAAACAACAGGGGTTTTTAAATATTTGTTTTTGCTTTCAAATACGATCGAAAATATCCCTAAAATAGTTTAAAGGGAAACCAACCGATTTATGTGATATTAAGAAAAACGAATAAAAAATAAATAAAAAAAAAAGTTGTGTGGAGCTGTATGGAGCTGTTTCACTATGTTTAAAATTTTGTATTGCATGTTTTGCGTTGTCGAAAGTCTTATGCTATCCCATCAAATGCAAGTCTCATGCAAAACTTTTAATAATTTTGTTGTAACCAGGCTTTAGTATATCTCATCAATATTAAATTTCGTATGCAATTTCCTTCATTCCAAAAGTCTTATTGTCGTGTTGAAACAATGTTAAAATTACATAACAGTTGCATTAACAAAATTGACAAATTCATTGGTTTATCATGGGATTATCTTCACCCGCTCTAACAAAACGTTAATTGCACTTTGAATAGTACTACCCCATGAGACAACAGACAACCTCATGACACCCCGTAGCGTCTTAAATGGACTGCGTACAGAAGTCTGTCGTCGCATAAGAACGTTTCTTCGTTTTGGTCACCAACATCTTGGCACTATTAGGCAACAATCAAACCATCGCAAGAGAGCAGAGGTCCATTTTTTGAGGTTCCAAAGGAAGCTAAAAATGAATACAGAGGTACAAGTGGCTACATTAGGCCGCGGGGCCATGGGGTTTCTCAACGCTCATTTTCTCAAGCACTCATGAGAGCTTTTGAGAAACCTACGTTCTCAACGTTTGTCGAATCGGCACAAAATCTGTTTGAGAATCTTTGAGAAAGTTGACGATACAGCGATCGGCTAACTGAAATATAAGCAATTGTGCTATTTCTTTTTCAAAAATCACTTCGGAAAATGTATTCAATGTTTAAAATAAAAAAAAATGCAATCAAAAACTTGAGAATGTTTTCTCAGCTTAAGAAAGTCCCGTGGCCCCGCGGCCTTACTGGGTTATCTGGGCCGGGAGATCGATGCAACCCGCCAAACACCCGCTGCGCAAAGCGATCGAAAACTTCTCAAACTCTCACTCAATGTAGCTAGAGATCAAGAACTAATAATGATAATGCGAAGTGAAAGGATGGGGAAGAGGAGAAGGAAGGGAGAAAGAGAACGTGAGTGTGAACTATGTCTCGGCCATTATCATTTTTGCGCCAACACGGTCGCGTACCGGAGCTTTTTTGTCAGAAAGAGATAAACACATACAATGGATGGCTGGCAGGATACAATGGCTGGGGCATGTCATGAGGATGCCGGACTCATTCCCCGCCTAAAAGGTGTTCAACAGCGATCCCTAGTTCGGCATAAGGCGCAGGGGCGCAAAGCGAACTCGATGAGTGGACCAGGTGAAGCAAGACCTAACGGAGATCGGGTGTCTGCATCGATGGGAGGCTGCAACCAGGGGCCGAGCATCCTTTAGAATAATTGTTGACTGGGCCATGTCACATCGATGTGCTCTATTGTGAGCAGGCCAATAAGAGAGAGAGAAAGAGTATTTGCCTAAACTAAACTGAAAATTTTGTTTTACCTAAACATTCGAAACAGATTTGTTGTATAAGTTGCTCAAAAATTGATTGAACATTCCATTCAAACAAAAATACCCGAAATATACCTGGGTTAAAACAAAACACGTAAAAATTCTATCGCAAACCCTGTAATAAAGTGGAGAGTTTTTGTTCCACGGATAATCTACGGTTATGTTTTGGAGCAATGAATGGGGCTGTTGTTGGGAGAATTTCCTCGTATAGGCTTACGCAAGTCCAAATTTGTGCATAAATCTAGAAAATTTTGTCCAGTATCAAGATCAACGTTCTATGAAAAAAATAAACAAGTACAAAGGAAACAGTACACAAATCAACAAAAAGCGCATGAAAACAAAATACCAGATTCTTACGCTTTATCGGAAAATTCAAGCGGAGCTAGTTGTTTCCACAACTCCCTACGATGTTGTGCGAAATTTTTCTCAGCATAGAAACTTTCCTTACAGAAAAAATGACATTCCATTTCTTTTTGTTCTGGTAGTTTTATTGGTCGTTATAATTTTATCGACCGGTAAGTAAAATGATTAGGTCTGGTGGTACAGTCGTCAACTCGTACGACGTCAAATAAATGGAGGACACAACTTAAACCGTTCTGTACATGATGAATAAAACTCCGAGCCTTTAATGCGGCCCGTGAGGACTGAGTTAAGGTTAAATAAAATAGCTTTCTTTTCTGAAAGATTTTTTTTTTTTNAACCAAGATTTAATAAAAGAAAGCTTCAGAAATTTTATATATTTCAATATTATTTTCTTATTAAAACGAGAATTTGAACTTCCACGCATTCTAAGGGTAGCTTCAAAATGGCCCTCAACAAGGTTGAGTAGTAGTAGTAGTAGCTTTATTTTTTGGTTTGTACATGAAAATGTTATTACATTGTGCATTTTTACAATGGTCCGTATGCATACTCTCCTCACTGGTTTTACTAATTTTTCTATTGGCTTTTCCGATTTGTATTTTAGATAATTATATGCCTTTAATTTTCTTAAAAATTTATAAAAAAACCCCTGCAAAAATAATTTGTTTCTAATCTAATTCTATCCTAACTTACAATCTAACTAAATATAACTAACCTAAAATCTTCCTAGATTCTGTTTAATTCACGTATTACCTGGCGGGTGCTGTTGTTGCATTTAACTCTATATTTTGAATTTTGTTTTACTATAATGCTAGTTAGTAGTAGTAGTAGTAGCTTTATTGTTTGGTTTGTACATGAAAATGTAATTACATTGTGCATTTTTACAATGGGTCCGTATGCCTACTCTCCTCATTGGTTTTACTAATTTTTCTATTGGCTTTGCCGATTTGTATTTTAGATAATTATATGCCTTTAAATTTTCTAGAGGGAAGAATTTATAAAAAACCCCCTGCAAAAATAATTTGTTTCTAATCTAATTCTATCCTAACTTACAATCTAACTAAATATAACTAACCTAAAATCTTCCTAGATTCTGTTTAATGCACGTATTACCTGGCGGGTGCTGTTGTTGCATTTAACTCTATATTTTGAATTATGTTTTACTATAATGCTAGTTAGTAATTCGGTGTTTGTGTATGAATGTAGAGTTGAAGTTCTAAACCAAGGTGGAACGTTAACAATCATTTTAAGTACTCTATTTTGGAGTACTTGAAGACTTTTTAAATGTGTTTTGGCAATCTTATTCCATACTGGACAAGCGTAGATTAACAATGGTT
>VTWG01012173.1:0-15924 GCA_008817895.1 Anopheles fontenillei | reverse complement strand
ACGGGAATAGTGTGTGAGCCACCACGGTACATCCAATTTATCATTGATAAAAGGGGAAACGGATGTAGGAGACGAACCCGCGGATAGCGCCGGGAATCGATGAATTTGCGATGCTTTTGTTTGCCAAATTTTAATTGCCCTTCGCCTAAAAAGGGTGAGCGCTACGACCGCACCAGCCTTCTATCATCATCATCATCATGCCGTTTCGCTTCGGGTTGAATTGCGAATGGCGCGTGAGCTTACTAAATTCTCGGGAAAACTCGGCAAATTAATGTCTATAAACATGCACTTCTTATCCCCCCTCCTTCTGTTTGATGAAAATGATTAAAACATTTCCAATAATCGGTCTTTCGCCGCACGCACAGCACAGCACAACGCTGAGTGGGAGGGCGAGCTTCAGAGTATTGAAAACAAAATTAATTTGAAATATTTCGCTCCAATCCCATTCAGTTCCAACCGGATTCAGTTGCGCCGGCCACACACAAAAGCAGCGCGCGAACGCGCTCTCTGTGTCCTTTTCGGAGGAGATATTCGGCCCGGCCACCACCAAAACGTGCCAACTGGACCGCGAACGATTGAGAGAGAGAGAGGAAGAAATGTCCTTTCCATCATCTATTCCCTCCCCAGGGACAAATCCGAGACAAACCGGGAACCGGGAAAACTGGACGGTAAAATCAGTGGACTATTTTCCGGAAATCAATATGTAAATTACGACACACAACTGCGCGCTGTCGATGGGTGCTGTTGTTTTTTTTTGCCTACCGGAAGTGTCCCACGATGGGGGAGGGGGAGGACGGGAGTGTGTCCATCGATAATGAATTGTCAATAAAATCGTATTATAAATGTTTGATCAAGTCACAAGTCGGTGGTTTGCCATTCGATGGGCCGATGGGTGGGTGATGGGTGGGAAAATGCGATTAATAACCCCCCCACCACCATACAATTTGTACATTTTCACTTTCATTTAATCGGTTTCATGGTCCAGCTTCATCGGGTTGTGGAGTAGGGGGTCAGTCGAGGGGATGGACGGTGATGCAAAATAAACAAATTAATAAATTCCAATTTGATGGGAATCATCGGGGAGGCGGCTCACAAACAGTGTTGTTGATGAGCGAAGTGGTCATAAAAATCGAAGTTGCGCGCCCCCTTCCATCTTTTGGTGGGTGAGTTTGGGTGGAATGGACACATTTTGGCACAACTTTGTTTAATCCCGACGGGAGGGAGTTGGGTTGTGTGTGCTGAAAAGAAATGTAAACGCTTAAAAGAAAAGAACTCGCCTTTTTGTTATGACGACCCCTTATTTTGCCATTTTCAATTCAGGGCAGACAAATGCCACTCGCCCTCCCCCTCCCCCAAAGCACGGTGAGGGTCTCTGGGTCTGGTCTCTGGTGCTGCGTTTTGCGCCGATGATGAAACACGACGTTCTTTGTTTGCTGCGGCCGTAATTTATGCATTCGTAAACAGATCGTAAAACCCTGCCCCTGCTCTCTCGCCGGTTCGGTTTGTGTGTTTTCTCCGGCAGCTTTGTGACGTTGCTGCAGACTCCTCCAATGCCCGGGTTTTTCGGGAACTTTCCGGGAAGGAGGTGTGTTTCGCGCAATTTAAATTCAACCACCAACCAAGACGAGAGCAGAAGAGGACGGCTCCAGACACACACACAAGAGAGAGTACCACAGATTGTGGATCACTGAACCTTCTAATGATAGGCCGTATTATAAAGCGCACCACCCAATCCCCCACCACTTTCGGCATAATCCTCCGGGCCCTCGGCCTCAAACCGTACAGAACACATTTCGTGGATATGCAAATAATCTGCCCTCTCTCCTCTCCACATCCCCCTGGAGGGGTTCGAAATTGAATTGGATCCATCCATGCTTTCTTTTACTCCTTTTTCTGGATGAAGCGGAGAGCAGAGTGCCGAAGATGGCGAGATTCATTCCTCACTGCCGTTAAAGATAGCTAGAACGTAAAGACATAGCTCCAAATTGGTTTCAGCTCTATTAGGTGGGGCACTCCCGAGGGAGACGATGTGCGGATGTGCGGATGTGTGTGTGTGTCTGTATCCATTGATTACCGTAATCAGTTGAAGAAAGTAAATTATGAAGCAAAGTGGCACTTCAGGTGACATTCCAAAGCGGCAAAGAGGAAAAGAAGAGGAGGAGTATTCCAAGGCACACTTTGGTAATCATTTTCCTTACATTTCCTTCTGAGCGTACTTTCTGCTTTGCCGTTTTTTTTTTGCTTATTCAGTGGATGTCAAGTAATGCAAGTGTGCCATGCTTTGCAGGAAATCGTGTGATGTAAGATTGATTGATTTTTCGCTTCGCTACCACCCCTATAGCAGTGTCTCTTTGTCTTTGTGGAAGTAAGTGGGTTAAATTAATTCTGTTTTGAGCTCAAAGGATGAGGTAAATATTTTTCAAATAATTGACATGCCAAAAGCAAGTAATATTGATGGCCCTGTAGCTTGAAATGAAACACTACGAACAAATAACAACTGTCAACTGATAGTGTATACAAGTATTGCCAATGCTCTCGTTGCAGATTATCTGAAGTTCCCTTAACTCCTTGCAGAAGATTGCGCTTTTAGGTTGCATTGTCTTGTCATGCTTCCCAGAAAATGGTTCTTGCCTACCATCGCACAAAGGTTTATCTCTTCATCTTCCCTCCGATCGGTGATTGCAGTGAAAACAAACATCTTAAACCAATCGGAACCTTTGGCCTATCAATCGAAAAGAAATACTTTAATCAAACCAATTGCCTCAGAGAGAGAGAGTGAGATGCTTTTACCATCGGTTTCGTTTGATCAAAAAACCCCATCGGCCGGTCGGCTGGAAATGAATTGCTGGGAAGATTTGTAAACACAATTGTGCACTAGAGCCGAGAAAACGGACCAGCCCCCACCAAGAGGGAAAACCATTCAATGGTGAAGGAGAAAACAACCAACCCAAGAAAATAAACCCGAGAAGAAGGGAAAGGTCTCTCAGGCGACAACGACGACGGCGTTATTGAGCTGTAAATCTTCGTTTTGTCATGTGCCCGTCCAAACCAAACATTGCGAAACGGATGGGCCTTTTATCGATTGATCCCTGGACCGGACTGCCAGCCTCCAGCTAGTGTGTGTGTGTGTAGTCCCGTACATACACGTTTCCCATGCCCTTTTTAGCCTGTATCCGGGTGCGAGGGGGAAAGGAGAAGACGACGTCATCCAGGCGAGTAAATCGAGAATTACAAGGCCGACCGATGCTATGCTCCGCTGAACACTTTTGGCACCTTTTGCCTTTGATGGGCCGGCACTGGATCGGTACACACACATCCGCCGACCATACAGGACATCTGAAGTGGGGGTAAAGGTTGTACTCAGCGCTAGCAGCGTTGTTGTCCATCCCTCGGGTTCTGGATAATACGTTGCGTTACTAGCACCGCCACTACGCGAATCCCTTACCCGGAAGCTGTGCTGTGCTTGCTATTGCCATTGTATCGTCACTCACGCAAAACGGCCCTCACAATGTTCTTCAGCGTCGATACACCACGGCGAGCGGGGGCTCGTGACTGACGCCCCAGGTCATCCGGACTGGATCCTAGGTCCAGGATGTGGATCAAACTTCAATAGCAATAGCAAAAGGGCACGCGATGCGCGAAAGACGAATTCTTCACCAACCTTCATAGTCATAGTAGGGCTTGAAGGGGGGACCACCCCTGGGGGAGCAGCCCCTACCACACGTCGTGTTTATTCGATGCCGCCCTCAGGATGAAACGCGTTGACAACGCGCGGGACAAATGTGTATGACCCTACCGTGCTGTAGGCCCGAGCTCGAGCTCTCTCGTGAGCTTGACAGCTTGCAAGTTGCCGGCAGCGGCGGCATGGTTGTAGTAACACACATCGCTCGAACGCTCTCGGTTGACACTTTCAGGAATCTAGCTTTACGACGATGTGCGTGTCGACTAGTTTTAGAGCAGAGGGAGGGAGAGATAGAGAGAGAGAAAAAGGATATTGGGCCCGATTCACGTGCCGCAGAAGATTCATCTCGAATCGAATTACAGTGTATTTAATCATCGCAACACATGAATGCTACACATAGGTAAATATTGTTCTGAAGTCGCTATTTGTGAGCGTAAAACTAAATTAAGATCAACCACTAGTTGACACGAAATTCGGTTATGTCAGTAGGTTGGTCCTAACAAAGTCTAACCTTCCTTCAACAGGACCTCAAAGACTAAGTTGCGTTTTCCTGCAACTGTAATGCAAACGTTACAGTACGTTTCGTCATGATTAGTTTGCCGTCAGTTAGTTAGTTTACGCTCAGAAACTGACGCCTTTACACTTTCCGGATGATGGGATGTTTAGCAAAAATGTGTCGCCGGCAGGGAGTGGAGACCATTGCTTTACAATTTTCACCATTCCTGCCTGATGATGGTCTGGTGTGTGTGTGTGTATAGGCCTAATCGAGACCTCCCATCAGCACTTCTTTACCTTAACCACCCCATGCGTCCGTTCGCTCTATCTCCAAGGCACAAACCGCAAGCCTTCAGGACATTTGTCGTTCGTCGTGTTTCGGTGTAAAATTCGGTCTGAAAGACTCGTCTCCCGCATATCTCGTCGTCGGGTCGAGAGAATGAATGATGCCGCCTTTCACAGGCTCTATACACTACACTCTCTACACCCCGGTAGGCTAATATAGGCTGAAAGACGGTAGACGGTGGTGCTCTCTGTGCTTGTGTGTGTGTGTGTGCCATTCCTGTGACTTTTCGATGTAAAGCTCCCGTTTTGGTTGTGATTTTTGCTGATTGCTGAAGCCTCGGGGAAACTGAAAGGTTGGCAGAAGACCCCCCGAGCGTAAAAGGCAAATGTCAAAGAGTGTGTGTTTTTGTTGTGTGAAATGTATTCAACTTCCATCTTACCCAGTGCGAGTTTATCTTTTCATCGCGCTCCTCTCCATTCAAAGCAGGAGAAACAGTGTTTTTGAGGCATCTCATTTCATCTCCTACACAATTCGATATTTACATTCGTTCTGTTCATTTTTAGAGACATTCGACAACGCGGCGGCGGCGGCAACGCCTGAAAGGACACTGACACGTGGTGTATGGTACTGGCGCGGGCGGTGGTAGTGGTGACCTTATTCTTCATCTTTCCAACCATAATCATTCCGACACACTGGCGTTCTGATGTGATGGAGGAGCCGCGGAGCGCACATCCATCCCAAGGCGGAACGGATTGGTTGTCTCACGTGCAATAGTCAAGTCATTATACGCCGCAAGAAGTAGTTGAGGACGGCATGGGAGATACACAGCTGAGGAATTCAGACGCTTCAGAGCAGACACAAATATGCGCACGACATCATCATCATCATCATCATCATCAGTAGTATCAGTCACCCCGCGTATCAGTCATTCGTTGATCCGATGAGGCGTCGTTTGATAGCCATGGGGTTTGGATGTTGGATAGAAATATGCGAAATTCGGGCATGCATAAGTAGCCTACATCAGAGCGACATTTCCTCCCTGCTGCTCTCCTTCTCCCCACGATAGGGTTGGGGATGCGATAAGCTTTGCTTGAAGCTTTCCGCACACACACATTAGACACCCCTCCGCGGAGAAGGGTTAGATGATGGATTTGGTGCGTCTTTCAGCTTAAATTCCAACATTGAACTTTCGGTTCAAATTCACATGAATGTGTATGAATGGACAGAGGGGCAAGAGAAAGAGGAAGCGTCATGGCGGGGACCTACGCTATGTCTGCACGATTTAAACGTTGAATAGAGCAAGTACGCCTGTGTGGTGTGTTGTACTGTCCCGCTTCGGATGCGAGAGAAGAAGAAAAAAACGTCCTGATACGAGCAAATTGGCAACTCGAGGCGGTGGAGAAACGGGGGGAGGGGGGGGGGAGCTTTCGCGCTGCTAATTAGAATGGTTAATTAATGAGAGCGCTTTTTAAACGGACGTCAAGCCCCCCCGCTGAAACCCGTTCACGCGAGTGGGAGTGATTCGGTGTCGGAGGTGTTGTTTTCCATTGGTGCTGCTGCGCCTCCGCCAATTATGTATCGTATTTGAACCGTCGGCAAGGGGGTATTTTCTCTCGTTTTTAGTTCAGGCAATTTAACTTTTTAACAACGCACGGTGGAATGGGGAAAATTGGTAAAAAAAGCTCATTTTTCAGGCACGGCGCAATATGTCAATTGGGTGGAAAATATTGACTTTAACTGTTTTGATAAAAAGGATCAAAAGTCACGGTTCAATCATCAATTCAACCACAAACAGTTTAATGTTTCACCATTTTGAAACCGTTTTCAAGGGATAGTTGGTGTATCGTGTATGTCCTGATTGTGTGTTGTACTTACTAACATCGAAATGAGCACCAAGCATATGAATTCCTTAAAGAAGCCCGTTGTCTTTTCTTGTCTGCTCTTTCAAGCGCGAACTAATATAAAGCCTGTGCCGGTACCGGTAAGAGAAGCTCTAGTGCGTGAAGAACGTGTCACAGGATATTGTTGAAAGGTGTTGTTCCTTTTTTTCACGCCACGCCAAGCAATTGGTGGTGCACCTTTGTTTGTTTGTGTGGTGGATTAACAAAAGCCCTGCCTCATTACTTACACTTTTGTGGCTTTCTGCTGCTGCTCCTGTTTCCTTTGCAAACAGGTGTGGGGCTTGAATTCGAATTCGATGGCTATAGTTTCGCTTAGTGGCGGTAAGGTTTCGATGAACAAGAAATCATTTTCACAGGAAACAGAGGAAGTAAGATACAAATCGTAAGGCAAATTGCATACATTTAGGCGGTTTTCGCCCCTTGGTAATGCTGATTGAACGTAACTGGGTCATAGTTGTTGGATCGGTTGTTTGGTACCATTCGAATAACGTTCCTGTGTGAGAGAAAGGCTGTGAGCTCGCTGACAAAACAATGTTTCATCCAGTTAAACAAATGAAGCTTATCTTTTGTCATGTTACAGCTTCCCGTATGACAGTGCCCCACAGTACAACAATGAATCAATTCAATGCTCTCAACGCTTTTATTGTACCAAACTGCCATCCCTCGACTTTTGGGCCATATCGTAGAGGTGCACTGAGAGTTCAGGAGAGGAAAAATGCACCACATACACACACGCACCAGATGGAAAGCGGCGGAAACTCCATCCGGTTCAAGCAGACGCGAGCAATATTACGAAAGCGAATCGAATTCAATGGGAATAGGGAATAGAGTTGCTAAATTTATTATCGACTGCAAAACACTCGCACACACACACACACACACACGCACACCTTTTTGTCGATGGGGTATGATAAAAAACGGATTCCGAATCGATTAAACTTTGTGCTGCCCTATTGGAAAAGGGGGGAGTGAGTGAACCAATGAAGAGATGAGCGTGTAGTAGGTGGATGGCGAAGGGCGTAATTGGTCACTTGAGCTGTGTCGTGACCCTACCGAGAGAGGGTATCTAAATCTATTGTTTGAAAGTATAAAGGTCTCTAGTGGAAGCAAAAAAGAGAGCAGTGAAAACCTCTCAAATGGTACCCAATCGATACACAATTGATTAGTAAAAGCTAATTGTTAAAACTGGGAAATCCATCCCTTGTGTGGGGTGGATAGGAGGGAGTAACAATCGAAAGAGATTGCGGGGGGGGGGAGTAAGTGAGATAGGAAGCCTTGTTCTTGGGGCCTTTTGGGAATGATTTATTTATCAAAAACTCTAACCCAATTGCAAGCGACTTGCTCCTGTTTTTTCTGATGGAAATTCCTACTTCTTTGGGTGAGAAAAGAATGTAACCACCACATAAACACACACACGCACATCACATCGCAAAATCGTAAATCGCAAATCGCGTGCAAATATTGTTCCGTTTCCGCCGCTCCATCAAGATGCCGCGCGCGCGCTCCGGCTAACGGAGGGAAAGAGAAGGGGTTCGATTCACAATTCTTCTTCCGTTTGCTGCTAATCTTAGCAACCATATTCTTGTCACGTTTCATGTGTGTGTGTATTGAGTGCATTTGAAATCCGCTGGCTCCTATGTGTAGGGAGAGCGAGAGGGAGATAGAGTTCAACATGTGATGGAGGTAGAGAACAGATGAATGATGGCTTGAATGAGTGAGAAGATGGGTGTAAACAAAATTCGACACTTACTGTGTGCTGTTGCGTAGCGTTTGCGTCGGTTTGCTGTACGTGAGTGTGATGTATGTGCACCGTACTGTAGCAACATAAACATGGAAATTCTTTCACAAATTTGCACTCTTTTACGTTCTTTTTTTTTGCATTTTTTGACTTTTGAATGAAGCCAATGTGACTGAAAAAAATCCCTCAACAAACAAACAAACACATGAAATAAATGTTCAAACTCATCAATATTTGTGTGGGGTGTGTTGATTCTACCTCACCACCTTCACCAGTAACTGCGGTGTTGCGCTTTGTATGCTGTAAATCGCTTTTCGACCACACCACACACTCACTCATCAAATAAAAACAAAAGAAAAGAAAAAACCGTCTGTTTTTGTTGTGGTGGTGGCGGTTGGTTAGTACACAGTGTGGTGACTTTGGTGGAAACTTTGGAAGCGGTTTCCCCAAAAAAAAACTCCACTCCCAACCAACGGTAGGACAGGAGCGACGGGAGCAAAACCGCAACCATTCTGCGGACTTTTCCGGGTTCACTTTTACGGCTGAGGGGAAAACAAAAAAGCAAAGGAAAAAGGAATGCTTTATATTGCGCGCGTGTGTGTGGGTTTGGATTGATTTAAGGGGGATGTGTTTTAAGCCGGGGGAGGGGGTGAAGTAATTAGAAAACTAGTTTTAAGTGTGGATTTAAATTTTACTATTTTATTACTTCTCCAACTTACTTTTATTCTCCTTTTTTTTCATTTCAGAAGAAAAACAAAATACGACACACCGAACTCTCTCCACCACCTGCAAGAGGGACGATCTTTCAGCAACATCCTTCTCCTGGAGCTTGGAACAGACTTGCTGATTTTGGCTCTCTTTCTTTTTATCAAAAGCGACAAAACGAACACCGGTAAAACAGAACGGACCGCAAAGGGATGCCACCGTTGTTGCACACGTGTACAGTTTGAGTTAGTTGATAAGCTTTTAAATTGAGATAGGACAGGAAGGGGGTACTACCAGCAGGACAAACAGGAAATAGATAGGGAAAGGGGCTTGCCTGGCTGCTCGCCTTAGCGTTCTCCTCTCCTGTAGTAGGTATTCTTCCTTCCTACGTTTTTTTGTTTTTGCTTTCCCTCTCATTGCTGAAGCTTTGATTTTGTATGAGTTTTTACGTTTTTACTATTACTAGCCCTCAGAATACAATTAAGTGATCTGCGTGTCTGCAAAACAATACTGGGCCGCTTGTATTTAACCCGACCCGACCGGTCCGAGCGTGCCGGAGATATCGTGTAAGTGTAAGCGCAGCGTACCACCAAAGATTTTTATACGCAAAAACGGACGACATTCGTTACGCGCGCGCGCAAACGCGCGTTTACTTTGCGCGAATAGAAGATTGAATTGTTTTCTCAAAACAGAGCTTCCAAAGCTCTACACTGAACCCCACTACTAAACCCAAACCCGCTTTAGGTAGCAAAAGGGTTTTTTAAAGGTTTATTTACTCTATAATATTCTCACATTGCTTAGACCCCCCATTTAACAACGCGCAATAGACACTTTTGTTCATTTATTTTTAATTCAGGAAATTCCAGGTGGTTGTCATAATTTTATCACGTAGAGACACAACACACAACATTCCCAACTCCCAATTTGCTGCAATAGAAAGCTGTGTAAATCACATCACATCCTTATACCATTTTGCTTTTAAGCGTAACATACACATCCACACAGTGCAATAGAAAGAGAGAGAGAGAGCGAGACACACACACATACAGTAGTGATGAAACAGAATCAACAAGAATGCCACAACAATGCAACAATACAACAAAATCAATCATATCACGAAATAAAATAAGAAATAGGAAAGAGAGAGAAAGAGAGAGAGAGAATGAAAGAAACACAAGTAATAGTAAACAAAAACACAATAACATACACACAAAATACTCCCTTAGGGCCAGTCAGTTGCACAATAGAAAATAAGTGAAACAACAAGACTCAGAGAGAAAGAGAGAGAGAGAGACAGGATGGCAGTTTTCCCCAGCAATAGCAGCAGTAGCAGAAGGTGTAAAGAGATTGTGAGGAAGAAGTGTTGTTTGTGTGAACATTAATTTCGTTAGCGGGCCCCCAACCATTTCGATTGCTGCTGCGGTCCTGTTCCCCCCCTCCCCCCTCCCTTCCTTCTTTTTTGCAAGGCTGATTACAAATTCTCCCACCGCGCTCGCTCAGTGACTTATGTGAGGTTAAAGGTAATATGGGAAGCAGCACACAGAAAACGCGAAGCTTCAGTAGGCTTTGGGGCATTCGGGCCGCCTTTCCATCAAAATCCCGTCGAAACCACTGCACAAACCTTTTTCTCGTAGCGCAGAGACAAAAAGAGAATGAGAGAGAGAGAAAGAGATCCATCCCCTTCTCATCGAACTGTACTGTGCATTTTAAGCTTTTGTGGTGAATGAGGTTAATTTAGTTATGCTTTTGCGGGTTCGAGCTCTCCGTGGAACCCTTCGTTCGCGCTGTTTTCTATCCCCATCGTCCTCTCTCTTTCTCTCTCTCCCTTCCCTGTTACGAAAGGATATCGTTCCTTAATAAGGGCACCGCGAAGGCATTAAAAACACAACCCCCAAACCCGTTCAGCGCACAATGAAATGAACCCAGACGCGGGGGGTGATGGATGGATGGTGGTGGACAGGGCGCCGCACAAGGAAATTAGAACAATTTATTGAGTGCGTTATGCTCTCTGGTGTGGGGAAGGAGGGGTCGAAAAGGGAACGAACCACACACACAGCATATGGGGAAGGACAAGGAAAGGATTCATTTGCTTCTGTTGGTTTGTGCGTAAGGGAAAACGGTGTGATTCGCTAATTTTCGCCATAAATTTTCGATCCTCTTCGTTCGCGCAATCCCCTTCTGGATGACGGGATGGGAGGGAAGCTTTATCATCTGCCCGACGTAAGGGAAGTGGTTGGGAAAAAGGGAGAAAATTCAATCAACTTTTGGAAAGGGGAAAGGTAAACGGATAACCGCACACACACCCAAAACCAATGGTGCGGTTTACAGTGGGTTGTGCATTGGCAGTGCTTTTATTTCATTTCTTTGCTCAGAAGCGTTCATGTTACGATTTTTGGTTTTGTTTTCTTTGTTTTTGGTGTGAAAACACAATATACTTTACTACAAAAACCGGAGCATTTAAAATGAGAGCCCCACCACACTGAACGAAAGCAAGAGTGCGCATATTAGGGGGCAACGAGCAGCAGAGCAGCAACAAATTGCGATAAAACAACATAAATTAAACCAAAAACAAACAGAGGAAGAAAAGTATATTATGATACATAAATATACTCCACGCTAAAGGAACGATAAGGAGAAAGGAAAAAAGCAGCGCATCCTCCCCCTCCCCCCNAAGCGCCACCCCCCCCCCCCCCCCACAATTTGTATGTAGCGTTACTCCGAATAAAAGAATAAGCGCAACACACAAGTGATTAAAAGTAGTAGGATTGATACAAACAAATAAAGAAATACCGTATAGCGTTTTAGATTTGTAAGGAAGCATTACTTTTCAGGTAGAGAGGGAAAGAAGAAGATGGTAGAGAGAAACAGAAACCGGCAGGCCATTTGTACAGTGAATCGAAGCATTTTGTTAGTGGTTAAGAGGGGTGGGAACAAGGGAGGAAGAAAGAATTAGGTTTTGGAGGACATGAAGCAAGCAACAAACAAACAAAAAACAAACACACCACGTTGTAATGCGCGCGTATGCGAGGTGCGCAACAAAAAAACAAAGATATATATGATATAAACAAATAAATTCTTACCGAAGTGGCAAGGCGCATGGAATGATATGAAAACCGCACGCGTTTGGTATTGCGTTAATTTAAACAAAAACAATCCGAAATTGTTCCTCTGCGACGCTCCAGCCCACTGTTCAACGTGCAAAAATTTGAATTTCCCGTACGTACGCAGCCAGTGCGGAGTTGACCGGTCGCGCTGCTGGCTGCACGGCTGCATGCTCTCCTGGTACTTCAGCTTGAGAACAAGCCGAAATTGCAGGTTTCGCCGGGACCCGACCGGTACGGGAAAATTTGAATCGGAAAGTGTTTTCTTCCCATCTTCCCATTTCCCGCGCTGTTCCAAGCTGGCAAGTGTGAGCGGGATGGCAAATGATCTAAAAACAAAGGGACGATCGGGCGCAAAATGCTGCCGCCTCTCGCCGCGGTGCATGTGCGCCGGTTAGCAACGGCCGAAAAGCAACCCGGTTTTTGGACGGAAGCGATTGTTTTTTTTTCTAAACCGAGCACAGTGGCGCTTCCACGGGACAGCAGCTGTTGACAGTGTGCTTCAGTTCGGTTGTGCAGTGCGTATTGCATACCTTTTGGGCGTTTGTTCCGCGCATTGCATACCACACAGGCTGCAAGGTGAGATTTCTGTGTTTTCAAATACTCCGTTGCATTTTGGTTTCCAAAAAAACATTCCGATTTCAATATTCATAGTATGGAATTTAAATTCATGATTTTAAACTTTAGAAAATAAATCAATCAATGTGAATCGTGATACTCATTGGCGTAATAAACGTTCCACTGAAGATTTTCACTCTGAAAAAAAGAGAAATAAGATTTGGAATAAATATAGAACATTAATAACATTAATTATGTTTACATAAACCCAGGAAACCATTCCCTAATTCACACAGTTCGAATCTGGACGTGGGACAACTTTTCCCCCTACGCACCCAGCAACAACCGAACCTGCTGACTTACTGACTTACTCCGCTTCTTGCCTAATGCGCGGAAAGTGAGTTTTTCACCCGAGTGGCGAGAAAACTAGTTTTTCCCCTGATGTAACAAACTCCGACCGACACGCTTCCGGATTACGCAGCCGGGGGACAGCTTTCAGGACGGCCGCGTGATGGAACCCCACTGTCGCACTAGTAGCCCACATTTGCCGACGCCGCAAAAGGCGAAAGGTAGTTGGGGCGAAATTGGAACTGGTTCTGCCCCTGGTGTACGACGTCCCCGAGGCCAATCTTGCGCCGATGATTGAGCGTGTCGATGAAGGAAGTGAAAGATCCGCGTCCGGATGATAAATGAGATTGATTGATTGATTAGAGGTGTATGCACACACACACACACACACGCACATGAAGGGTGAGGATAGCAGCAGGAAATAATAGTGCACAATTCGACGACATGTGCAAAATGGACACGGAATCAACACTGCAGCTTTGTTCCGTTCGTTCCGACCGAATCGGCAAATCGTCCTCTTTCCCGTAAAGTGACATAAGTGGCGCCACGCCACCACCAGTTGCGCAATCACGTGGAGGAGAGGCGGGCGACGGTAGCGGCAATGAAACATAAATTTATGATTCAATTATGTTTACCCGTTCTTCCTCGTTGCTTCCCTCGATTGGCGCAGACGATTGCTGCACCAACCGCTCATTATTTCGATCTTTGCGTGAATGTTTTTTTACAAAAGGGGCAATTTTCGTTTAGAGGGAAATGGACCGATCGTTTGGGTTTGATTTTTTTGTTTGTTTCTTTCCCCGTTTTTCGCTTTTCTTTTGCCATCGTTTTTGTTCCAAGTCCAAGTGCAAGGCGGCGCTGCCACTGTGGTCTGCGGTCTGCGGGTGGTGTGTGGTTTTACTTTTCTTCGCTCCTTTTATCGTTTTGCCAACCGTTGAGGTGGTGGTGCCGAAGGCAGGTGAAGCGAATCATAATACAGTAAAGAAACAAAAAAACCCTTTCGCTATCAGACTTCGATCGATCGTGGTTATTATTGTCGTGGGGGAAGGAGAATGGACGAGTAGGGAAATGTTAGAAAAGCATCATTTGTATCATAACTTTTAGGATTTAAATGTTTTTAATTTGCATAATTGTGTTAGATTTTGATGGATTTATCCTATCCTATTGACCCAATTTCTAATCTTATACAAATTTTCACTTATTGTAGAGAATCATTACTCGATTTATGTCAAATTCACATGAAAGATGATCAAAGTCGTTTAGGTGGGTCCTGAAAACATACAAACAAACATATAGAATCACATGTTTGTCTCTTCTGTTTGAATTTAAATTAAAATGCGCGCAAAAGCAAAACACGTGTTCCGCTGATGCGCAACAAACCGCACAAACACGCACCAACACCGCACGGGAGTGGAAAGTGCAATCCAAGACATCAGGTACAGAGGGGCAGGGGTGGAAGTAAGGTTAATTGTAAATTGCGAATTATACATTTACCAAGACAGAGAGAGCAAGAAAGAGCGAAAGGAACGCGGCACTGTTTACCATTAGGAAATCCTAATTATCTGCGCAAACGTGGCGGGCGGGCGGGAAGTCGTTCGCGTCCAACCGCGCGCGGTGGTTTGCGGAAATCAAAGTTTAGAAAAAAGACTCCCCCCAGCGCCTACTATGTATGATACGGCACCAACCACACACAACCGATTGCTACTACTGCTCGATAAGCAAATCGAAGCAGGCCGAAGGGAGGAAGTGTTTAGTTTTTGATTGAAAAACAAAAAAAAAAGAAAAAAAAAACCGTGGCGGCAGACCACAGACCCTACAAACATTCTCAAACTCAATCTATTTTGGGAATGCTTTTGATTGAAAGTGTAAAAGCCGAACCCTTTTTGAAGGCGGTTGCAGGCAGCATTCCATAAAAGAAGTCCATTTTTCCTAAACCGCAAACGGTACTGGTAACTTCCAATGGAGGAAATGCATACCGCAATCAAGTGGAATGGAAAAAAGGAAGGGCAAACCGAAAGGAGGTTGCGTTTTTCCAGCTACAAGCAGCTGGAGGGAAAATCCTTCCGTTAAGCCCTCCTATCACCCTATCACACTGCATTATGTAAGGGTGGCGCAAACAACGGCGGCAGGAAGTGTGTGCCTCGCCTCATCCTATTCTGCGCAACAGCTGTACGCAAAAGCTCTACACGACGCACGCAATACGAAGCGAGGCCGAGCCGAGCTTCCACGTGGTGCCGAACGAGTAACGAAATAGACGCGTGCTCTCGGGAGAAGGGAGGCGCGATTGGGATTGGAACTGGCGGGGGTTTTGGTCTCTCCCCGCCCGATCCGGAACCGGTACCACTACAAACACACTCATATATATAGTCTTCGTGGTTCGGTGTGTTAGATCGTACTCAGTCAGCGACCGTCGATCAGCGAAGAAGCAGCAGCAGCAGCAGCAGCATCGAAAGCGGCTTTATCGGTTTATGTGAGGTTGTGAACACTAAAAGTGAATAATAATAGTGTCCCATTGCACAACGTGTGTGTTTGTGTGTGTTTTACCTGCATACAAAAATGGCCAAAAAGTGTAGCAGTACCGTCATCTTGCTCCAGTGCTGTCTGGTGTTGCTGATACCATCGTTGTGCAGTGTGTTTGCCAAAAAGCAGCAGGAGGACCAAAAACCTGAAGGTCAGTGTGCGTGTGTGTTTCGGTGTGATAGCTTCACCTACAAGATTGTGAAGAGTTTTAAAGCAAGTTAAATGAGAAAGGAAGAGCAAAAATCCGCTTTAATGGATGACTCACGTACAGAAAGTGTGGCCATCGATTCGGTTGATTCATTCGCCGAAGCCACGCAAACGTCAGCGCGTAACGGGTTCTTTGCCTTTGCTCACCCCCATTCCGGTACGATCGCCATCATGATCATCATCATCATCATCGGTGCGTGAGCTTCTTCAAACCACCACGACTACACACACATCCGCGCGCTCAGTGTTCCCGGTGGGGTCAGGTGGTCGAGTTCTTGGGGGATGGAATCATCCACCTGGAACCGGTTTTCCACGACTCACTTTCTTTACGTGTGTTGGTTGGTTCTGGCATGCTGCACATTCGTCGGTATTGTGTAAACTGTGGC
>VTWG01012163.1:0-60202 GCA_008817895.1 Anopheles fontenillei | reverse complement strand
ACGCGAAGGAGTTAAGTCGCAACCAATAAAGTTGTGCGTACAGGATTATCGTGTTCAGTACATTGCGTTAGGTTATCCGCTGAGATATCACACTGTCTTTGCAGCATTTTCTTACCATAATTCAACCATCAACTTGTAACTCGTGTAATTTACCATTTGCACTTTGAGCTTATTGGCTGAGTATGAGTATGACACACTCACATGGGCTTGGCAATCTGTGACTGATTGGTCAGTCAGTACGCAATGCTCGGTACATACAGCTTGAAACCATGATGGACATATTGTTAGATCTTGCGATAACGACAACGACTGTACTATCGATGTTGAATTTTATGTTTGGGATTAATAACTGTCCAACAACTCGAAAAAAGGGGTTTGAATAGCAACATCAGCTATACGATTACAATTAAACGAATAACCAATAATAGACATATTAACAGATATACTTGGCTTCATCTCTGTTCCGACCATATTTTACTTTATGTCTACAACTTCAATATCAAAACCCGCAACATAATTTTGCAATTAAACCATTTTAAAGACTCTCCAATACGCCCTCACTCAAGAATTCGCTGCTGATGTCATAAGGTTATTGCTGATTTATTTTTAAATTTTACATTTTCCACAACACATCACATTAACGGCAGCATGAGCAACACCAACAAAACAAACGAACGAAAAAAAATGCGCTGTCCATATTTTGCACTGCAAAATGTTTTTTAACGAAAAACATTACCACCGTTCTGATTATATTGTTCCCACGCAATGACCATTGCCATCCCAAGCCGTGGGTATGTGTGTGTTTGCGTTTTTTCATCCATGTAATTTAATAAATCCATTGTTATCGCCTTTCGTCCGCTTAATGATGAAAACGTGTAGGTTGCGCACGATCGAGTTGCCGGGAACGGGTTACTGGGCCCAGTAGGGAAATTGCCCACTCCTCCCAGAGCCCACAGTAAAATCGGTAGAATCATGTGTGTGTGTGTGTGTGTGTGTGTTTACATCCTGTAAAATTTATCGATCTATTTATTTGCCCGTAAGCACACTGTGCAAATGGCTGCAAAGCCATTAACGGTAACAGGGGCAACAGGGCTTCACCTTCCCTCCTGCTACGGCCCCAACGCACACAGGCGTTGGCAGGGTTGAGCTGGAAAATGAACGAGAAACAGAAGACTTTTGGGAGTAAAAACAAAAACACCAACATACACACACTTACAAACACACATCCGCAAGCAACGAAACAGAGCAACGAAAAAAAGCACAACACTCTGAAACGCACAAACATCCTGGTTCATTTTGCGAAGGCATTGTGGTGCTGAAAATGTTGATTTATGATTGGCTTTCAGCTGAACAATTGATTTGTACACATCCGTCGGCAGTGAGCCAATAAATCAGTCCGTAACTTATTGCAGACAGGCGCTCCGTGGGGAGCCCCGAACACGGACAGTTGGAAGTTGAAGCAGTTCGGAAGCGATTGGAAGTTTTGTTGGCGATTTTTTATGTTATTCTGCTATGCTAAAGTTGTTTTGCTCGCACGAGGCGAAGATAATTGTGTGGCATCGGTAACATTTTTGGCAACAATTGCAAGCTCAAAATAGATATTTACAAAATTACATTTTTTTGCTTTCGCTTCTGCATTGGCTGGCTGTATGATTGTCTGCGTTTAAAATAAAGCAAGAAATTAACGCACCAATCGTATGATTAACGTGCCCAGACGTGCTTACACTATGCACACTTTCTTTCCATGGCCCACCATCGTTTGGCTTCACAGCTTTACCCATTTCGGACGAACGGTGGGGAAGCACACAATTGAACTTTGAAAGTCATAAATTAGTATCAGTCGTCGGAAATAATTAATCGCATTCCCTTGCCAACGCCGCTTGCCCGACGCTGACAGTGCCACCAGGTTTTGAACCGGCGGCTTGGTCAGGAAATTATTTTATTCACCACCAGGCTACACGCAGTACGCTCACAGCGGCTCGATAGACAGCGATTTTTGGCAATCTACCATTTTCATGACAGTCATTATCATCGAACAAGCGCCCCCGGACCCGAACCCAGGTAGCAGCGTTGGTGCCAGCACAAAACCCCTCAGCCAATTCTCACTTGTCCCATGGACATCGTTCATTTACGGTGGCTCAGCTGTCATTAGCAGTCGTACTCGCAGTCTTCTACTGCCCCCCCGGTTGCCCTTCTGCTGGCGGGTAAGTAAATATGTATTTATCCTGCAGGCTGCTCTCCAGAGCCAGAGCTCCAGGCCGTGGCTATTTGGGGCATCGTAAAAAAACGGGGCACCACACTCCTACCTGTGCCTGTGGGAGGGGCTGGAATCATTAGCATTGCTTGCAGCTCGTTCTGCTCGCTGAACGTTCGAACGCTGTGACGCCGTGTAATTAATCGACAAACGGAGGGGATGGGAGACGGTTGGGGAAGCATCTAACCTGGTGCTAGTAGGTGGGACGGCGTAATGCCCAGTGCCAACCCCTTTCTGTGGGGAAGGGGACAGTAGTCGGGCGGAGTGAGTGAGTGAGGGGGGGAATGCAATTAAGCCATAACTTAGAATTATTTGCTGCGAAAAACATAAATTCTGTGGCTGGTCGACGCGGTTTCGGGGGAATGCATTTGGTTGCAAATTGAGTTTCCATTAGAAAGCATAAAGCAGCTGGCTGTGCTAATGTTTGCGATGAAGGACGTGTTGAATATTATTCGTTTAGTTTAAGTGTAACGACTTTGTTATGATAGTTATTAAGAAAGATACTAAAATTCGGAGAATGCTTTCCACTGACAGTTAATACTACTAATGTCTTTTAAGAACAGCCATTAATTATCATTCCTTGTTCATGGTCTAATGTTCTAATTTGCATGAAAGATAATGCATTTTTAGTTACTCATTCATGGAGCAAAATAAACAAGACTCATAGGCTAATATCCATGCATCGATAATTGTATTAAAGGTAGTATGCTGGTAGGTATGCTGGTTTATAAAAGCATACTTCATAGCTTAGAAATGCCAGTAATCCGAAGGAACAATTCATGGACCATACAGCGAAAAGGCTAGAACTTCACGTTTCTGTGGCTCCTGGTATGTTTTAGCTTGTACCGTAGGGACAATTGCTTAAAAGTAGACTAAATATATTAGCCGTCATTCGGTTTGAGCTCAAATAGGACCTAATTCTACGGAACATTTCCTGAGATACTCCAATTGTCATTTATTCCTATGATTGTGCAGGACCTTCATTAAGTGTCATCCTTAATTATTCAACTAATCAAAGTCAGGTGGCTCCCTGGAATGATATTCACCTTCTGAATCAATATTACCACTTCTAACCCCGGCAAGCCCCTTCCAACAAATTGCTTCAGCTATCTAGTGTATGGTGACCGTAACCTTCGAGGAAATTTCGATAGAATTCAAAAGTCTTCTATTTGGCGTAAACATCCTACGAGGATATGCCGGCACATACAGGCTTTAAAGACTTTATTCAACACCACGTAGCCGGATTGTCAGTCCTTACTACGGGGGGACGGTCCATTCCGGGATTGAACCCATTACGGCCGTGTTATTGAGTTGTTCGAGTTTACGAATGTACCACGGGACCGCCCCTCAATTCAAATGTCGTTTTCATCAATAATCGTCAAGAAGTCAGTCATCAAGAAGTCGCAGTATTGGAAATAATTAAACAAAACTCCAACAAAACCAAACTGTTGATAATAAAACCATTTTTTTTAAATTAATGTAAGCCTTTTTATTTACAATTATATTTCTTTCCAGCTACCATTGAAAGCAAGGATGAAAAAAGGATGAATTCCCTTTAACAAAATGGCACAGAACGAAAAATAAAGTTCAAATATGTAACAATAATATAAAAGTTTTGCCAGGTGGTCTGACCTACAAACATCAAAATGAGAGCTTGTTAATGTTCCTATCAATTGAGCATGTGATAAAATTGATAATAATTATTGTTCATATTTTCATTTGAAAGAAAAAATGTGTTCAATCCATCATAGTGTTTTCGTTCCATCTCGGGATATGTAAACGTTGGTTTTTCTGTACACCACGAAAACCTCTAAAATTTCCAATTGTTTTGAAGTCTCATGAAACAGAAAATAAACGAAACACCGCCTCTACCTTACCCTGTCTGAAGTAATTCAATCGATTGAACCTTGAAAGAAGTGCGTCGTACCATACCGACCCACACATTAGCCCCGACCACCATAAGCCAAACTTTTCCCCATTAAAAACAAATCGCAACCAAACACGATCTATCAATTTACGAGCTGATTCGTTCCGCGTTTAGCTGCACCCAAACGCACGCGGAGATAATGGTGGTAGCGTGTTGAATATCAAAAAAAATAGAAGCTTCGTCTTTTTTTTTTTTGCTCTCTCTCTCTCTAAAACCACAAGTACCACAATTTACTACTCCATTAAAACGATCACGGTCCAGCAAATCGAGCGAAACGCGCGGCCCACCACCGCGTACAGTCGTGACGGCATTACAGAGTGAGACAAAGAAGCGATAAGCAAAAAAAACAAAAACGGAACGGCCAGCCCAGCTCCACTTTGATGCACAAAATGGCCGTTAAAAGATAATGAAAATCGATTTTACTTTTATCTTCAGATGTGCCCCGGCTGTGCCCAACCACCAGCCACGTGAGGTTTGCTGTACTTTAATCGAGCGCGATCACAGTACTGTGGTAAGTATTTAGGGTGAATTTGAACCATTGTGATGCTTTACGATGCAAAATAAATTACCAACCTACCAAAAGCATTACGGGCCTTTTTTCGACGTCGAATATTAATTAAACTTTTGCAACATGGGAAGGGAAGTTGCGTACAGTAAAATCAAGCAAATTTAAGCACATCATTATTTAGAGGTCATTTAATTGAAATTGTCTCTCTATGCTTTGCTGCAACGGTTGGAGCGAATGAATAATGAACAAAAATCTAACCAACTCTTTAAAACGTTCAGTCCAAAATATGAGTCTGTGTTTCGTTTGGAAAAGCTTAAATATTTGGCTATTTCTTTTCATTTCGAAAACCGCTTTAAAACAACAAATATTTGTAAGTATTATCATCGATTTGATTGCAACTAACGTAATTGTTTAATCCTGTTTACCATAGCATTGTTTGGCCCGCTCCTAAACACCTTGCTTTAAAGTCAATCCTTAAACTAAACTTCTCTGCCCAAACTCCTCTTGAAACGCTTTTGCAGCATTAAGCAAACAAAAATAGCGTCCAAAAGTAGCGCCCGAGAGTACTTCACGGTGAAGAACTTTATCCACGTGCACGGGATACAGCCGCTTGGATGATGCTTAGCGCAAGAGAAGGGTTTATCTAAATAAATTCAACAAAAGGTGAATTCTATTACCGCTCAGGTGTTCACAACTGGTCGGTGCCCAGTTGGTGTGCACAGACAAATCCTGGCGCGCTCTTATCCTGGCCTCCAAGTGCTTAGTACGCGTTCGGCTAGCGTTTGCACTTCCCACTGTGCTGGCTGGCTGACTAGCTGGCTGTGTGTTTTATTTCTGGACTTTGCCCTATCATTCCTTCCTCTGGCTACATTTACAGCCCGTTTTCCGCTTAGGTTTTTATTGTTTTGTCTTGAGTTTAAAATTCAAAAGTTTATAGCTTTTGTGTCCGCTGCCGGTACTGCCACCACTGCTACTACCGAATCTGTCCTTGCATTTTCCATTGGAAGTAGTAGGAAGCCGGGTATCGGAATCGCTTGACAATGGGCATGGACAGCAAGAAAATCGTCACCGTCATCGGTGCCAAAAGCTAGATTTGGCCAGTCCAAAATGGCAAACATTTGTCCCACCCATCCTGGAAAGAAAAACGGTCGGTAAAGATGCGCATACATTTCCCTTCCCCTCTGTGTCGCTGGTAAACGATCCAACGAGCCTTCGATTTCTTTGGACGCTTGGTGCATTCATTAAAATACCTTTTACCGTGCTTACTGTGACCTTTACTGTGTGGAGTTTGTGGGGGCTAAACCGAGCTAGGGCTAGAGGAGATACTAGCGTAAAATTCGTAACACCTTTTTACGACGACAATCTCCCGGCCACCCAGCCCTGCGCCATCGCCCGCCGGAATCGCATTGTTCAATCTCATTGCTTCACGCACCCGAAATTCATTGCGAAAAATAACCTCACCCGAAAGCGCAATGCGGTTGTCAAAACAGTTGCAAACATTGGGCATGGGTCGCAAAATGGGCACGCATTGTCCTTACCTTTTGGTGAAGCCAGCCAATACCAGGGACGAGACTGTGTCACCCCTTTTTTCTGCCATCGTAGACCGGTCGGGACAAGGGGTGCCATAAAATAAAAGCTTGCCTTTATTGCATTGATCATTGGCCCGTAATATGAGGCGGAGGGTTGTTAAGGGGACACTTTTAATTGGAGAGAAATCTATTTTAATGATCGTACCGTGTGCATTATGGGGAGCCGTTATAAGCACTCGGCTTTACTGTTGTGCGGTGTATTGCGAGTGAGAATTAGGGGGTTTTAAATATTTTTATTAGAATCTAACACATGCTTAAACAATATGGTCTTGTGCTGCTCAACCAAAAGGAAGACAGACAGGTTGTAAAAGTAAATGCAGTTAAACAGGGGTATACAAGACAGAATCAAATGCCAACAAACCATTTTAAAGTGCTCTAGATCCACAGAGACTATCAGACGTTTAATTTATCACCTTGGTGGGTTTGACCTGTGGGGTGCAGCAGCTATTTTCACCGACTTATTTCAATATTATTCTTAAAAAGGATTTGTTTTTCTTTGTTTAGTCCCAAACGCCAAATTGAATGATTATCTTGATTTTAATCAAAAAAATTATTTTCACATATTTGAAGATGACAACAATTTTGGCCATGCATTCCATATGTATTTATTCCTATTGTCTATTAGTAGCGTTTTTTTCTTTTTCTTAAAGTGCTCTACTAAGAAGTTTTTGATAAAAGGACTTTAAAATGCGTTATCTTGTTTTTACAAATAAATTGTATTTTTCATTTATTTTTTAATCTGGCATTGATGTGCCATTTTCATGGTTTGTATAAAAATTCAATAAACACTAGAACGATAATTTAAAGGCCTTATAATTTGAATTCGTGATATCGAACTTATAAATTTGTGAAACAAACTTCAATCCTAAAAAAGAACTACAACATGTAGAGAAAAAATCATTTTGCTTGATGGTACCAATCCAATGACAAGAGTAGTTAATAAAACAAAATGTCAAGACATGATTTGTTGATAACTTATGATTGAAAAACGATATGTTATCACCTTATGATTTTCTACCAAACTCATGAAATACGCCAAGGAATTTAAAGGAGCGTGAAACACACTCGAAAGAGAAAAAACACACATATAGACAAAAAGAGACAAAATTCTTAGTATAGTTCTGTTGGAGCAACTGCATGATTCGAGCAGTTGTTATCGGAGCAGAACAAATCCTAACAGTGTTATTTTTTGTAGGCACATTCTTAGTGATATCAAATTAATAAATAGGGATCGAAAAGGCTTTTTCGCTCTCTTGATCTTGGACTAACGATAAGTACGAGTAAAAATAAGTATCAATAAACTCCACGAAAGAAATGAAAATGCGGATACATTTTGAATGAAAAACTGTCCACGGTTGAACAAGTTCTTTTACATTGATTAGATAAAATAGCAAATTACACACTTAAGCATGAACATTATTCAATAAAGCTTAACATTAGTACACTGAAATAAAGAAAACGTATTTAATTCAAACTATTAAACTAAATTTAATGGTTTGTTGACAAACTATTTTCCCCTTGCAGATAAACACAACACTGTTAATCCCAAAAAGCAAATAAAACAGTTTCATTTTTTTTGTTTAACTCTACCAACAAATACCCACCTGTTTTATAGGCAAGCTATCATTAATATTCCAGCAAGTTTTAACAGCAAAAGTTTTCCGTTTATTTCATGTAGTATTTCCACCCTTCCAACCAACAAACCCCACCCCAACAAACTACCGTCCAGCAAATAAAACTTCCTTACCTTCCAGCAGCACGAGTTTTAATTGCTTTAAGTCATCGATGGTATAAATTTCATCCGCGTTCCGTTTTTGCCACCCCACCTATCCACTCTGCTGTCCTTTCCTGCGTCCGATGTAAGATTAAGAAATTGCTTTTGCTTGCACACTGCACGCGGTGCACAATCGCCAACAACCTCGACACTCGACTGTCAACAAACCGGGCGCACACGGTGTGCGAATGAAAAACTGTCCATCTCGCCATTCTAGTTCGTAGCGTTCATTCCCGACCTTCGACGTACGACCGAAAGGGTGCTTCATAAATCAAAAATCTCAAGTATTGCCATTGCACTTCTTATTTATGGCACCGGTAAGATGATGGTTTGCGTCGTTTTTAGCTTAACACCTTCGGCTTTGCCGGGTACGGGTGGTGGTTCGAAGAAGAAGAAGTTTCTTGTAATTTCTGTCGCAAACGTTGCATTTGCTGGACCGTGAAACTGGCAAATAATAATTCTACTCCAGTAGTGCTTTGTCGTCCGGAAAAGCAATCAGAAGCATACTTCACAGCAAGTGACACGCTGTATGCCATTGGTAAGGTGGTTTAAGTTGTTTACAGGTAAAAATGCAGTTGTGTGATGTATTGAAGAAATCATATTAAATATCCTACTTATTACTCAACAATGATTACCATCAGAATTATAGTTAATTAGAATTAGCTATATATGTCTATAATATAGCACAACTGTGGTATAGTGTCTTTTAGACAGCTTTTATGTGCAGTTTGGTATTATGAATGTCTTGTATATTATTCATCACAGTTCCCATTTCACTGCATTGAAAAAAAAGGTACAGCATTTTTGTTCACATATCTCAACTTTGTTCGTAATCTTTGGCATTGTTGTCAAATCAACCGATGTGCTGATGTGTAAAGTTCTTGCCCGACAACCGTAAACCCGTTCGAAACGCCCATCCAACGTCATTTGTCATGGTCAAAATGATGATGGATCAATGTGTAGAGATTGATTTATCTTCAAGAACCTCTAACTTCTGATTTTTTTGTGTGCTTATCATAAAGTAGAAATTCTGAAGAAGGTTCCTTTAATGTAACAAAGATGACTTTTCTGCTCCTGACATGTATTAATATGACTTTATATTACAAAATGTATCAAAACTTTCCTTAAGCAACAACCTCAAACGATAGTTCCATTCCATTAATTGCTTCAGAAATCAAATCACTGCAAACGGTGGCACTTAGATACATTTCCACACAGACATCACTCATGCAGCGTTTAAACAGTCTAGAAATGGAATATCAACACATCGCCATTATCGTCCCATTGACTTCGATAATAAATGGCACAATTATCAATAATATTATTCTGCCATTCTGCCTTCCCGGTGCGATAACAGCAAAATTTATGATCCCACCACACTTGGGTGCATTTCATCCTTCCCCGGAGCAGGTCGGCATTCCAATACAACCTCGACCACCTGTCCCGCCTTCGCCACCAAAGCGTTCGGTTTTATCTGGGCAATTACATTCGCCACACGGGGGCCGTGGCCGTGGTCCGTTTGCTACCGCTGCAACCTGCCATATTAATCTACTTGCACATTAGCAAGAAGCGGTTGAGGCCCGGCTGGCGAGAAATAACTGTTGTGACAACCCAACCGAATACTCGAGCACCTCGATTGTGCTCGATGCTCCGGTGACAGCGAACCAAACCGGTGGCCATTAATTGATGATGCAAAGCTCGGCAAGACTACTGCTGCCACTAGTGCCCGGCAAGGCTGAGATGTTCTTCCTGTTTGTGCGGGTTCAGGCAGGCGTATCGCAAGCTGCATTAAGCATTCATCGTCCCACTTTGCATAGGTTTGTGTTTCACGGGCAATGATGGCACCTAAATGATGATAGTTGGATGAGTCTGTTGGCGCTCTAAAGGGTAATTAATTGTGGCCGTGGCTACGAGTGGGGGGTTGCGGGATTCTTCGAGTTTGATTTTCGTTTGGGTTAAATTTTCGGTTGGCTAAACAAAGTGGGAAGGATATCCTGTGCTTAACTTATGAAAATTAGTACGCGTCGGTGATGATTGCACCGAAATAGAAAATAACGTTTACGATATTGTGTATTTTGTATAACTGTTATTAAGAAATAATAGAAACAATTTTAATTATCAAAAATCCTTTAAAATAAACACTCTGGCATAAACATCCTATTGGCAAACTTAAACTGACAGCTGCAACTAGCTGAATCAACACTTAAGTGGCATCATTTCATACAACGATAACGAAACTGCTTCATTGCAAACGGCTCTCCATGAAACCGACTGCCATTGCTTCATATGTTTTAGCTGCTTGCTGTTCTGTCAAAGTTGGTGTCTGCAAAAGCATATAATTCAATAATTGACGTGTCAGTCCAACCAACGGTAGATCATTAAAACTTTCCCATCGTACAGTTTTGCAAACACATCGCTTTTGGCGCACATGCTGAAACGCTGAGCAAGCACGTTGCAACACAGCGCGTCCACAAAAGTTGACGGGTAGCCTAGCTAGCTCTTTGACAGTTCGTGTCGGTGTTAACTAGATCGAGCCACAGTTTCCATCGGGCGTAGTTATTCCAAGCCACATAGATTGAGTAGAGTGGTATGAAGCGTGAGAAGTTATTTGATTGAATGACTACAGTGAAACTACAAATATATTTTGTAATTTTGATTCATCTCTAATTGTTTACTAATAGTTTTCGTTTGCATTTTTGTTGCTTTTGTAGTGTTATTTGAAAAAGGAAATACAATAAATCGTTAAGTAGGTTAACTTAGCAAAGATATTAAGCCCAGCAAGTAGCCTTGACGACGTAAGTGGTAATGACTGATATGGAATGGGTATTAAGGATTTCTGGAATAATCATTCTCATACAACAGAATAACCAGTCCGTGATGCCTGAGAAACGGACTAGATAGGAATTAACCTAGATAAGGCGTATCTATCAAAAAGATTATCTGGCCGTATCATATTTCCTACAGCATGGGAAGTTAACACATGAACACATTAACAAAACTTGAACGAAAAAAGTTTACACTACTTTTGTCAATTTTATTTCTTGATTATTCAAGATTAACTACATAAAACTACTCCTTTATTCTTTTAAGGATTATTTTTCATTACAAATTTTTGCTCGATGGTTTTTCCAATTTTTCCAACAACGGTAATTCTGTAATCAAAAACAATTAAAACATGGCAGAGCAAGCTAAATTATTTAAACAATGAAGAAAACACAAATTTGAACCCATTACGAATCCACAAGAGTATCCATTGTATACTGTGAAAACATTTTCAAGTCAATAAAAACATGTATACTACTACTACTACTCCTTTATTCTTAAACAAAATTGTCACTGCAAGAAATTTGATTAAATCTGTTGATATACAAACATCCATAATTATTTGGAGTATTTTTTTTCTTCAATTAAACAAGTTATACACATTATTTGCCTTATATCTAGAGAATCAAAAGCATTTGCTTCCCCTTTAATTCGATTGAAAAGGATATCATATCAAACCCTCGTACCATGTGGGTGTTTCGAGATTATACATGACACTGTGCGGATTTTACGGTACCCCGTGCAGTAACCATCCCTTGCTTTAAGGTGAGAAATTGTGAAAACATACATTCACTCCGGCTGCTCGGCATTGAGGAACGGAAAGTAAAAACATATGTCGCTCTCGTACATGGCTGGGTAGTTGGGAGGACGAAAGGGAGACTGTTGGCGAAGCGGAGACGACAAGTTGTTTTCGTCATGTCCCAGAGCTGAGAAAACTCTGCATAAATTACACAAAAGAGATACCGTTACACATACCCACATACCCGCACAGACACCGCACACAGCCGATAACGTTGTGCCGTTGATCCTTTCCCTCGCTTTGCCGCACCTTGTCGAGGCAATGATAATGAACTATGTAGCCAGTTGTTGCAACATTCAACGCATCCAGCGGAGTGAAAAAAGAGACAGGGAGGGTGGATACACCATGGGGAGGGNGGTCAAGGGGGGGGGGGGGGGGGGGGATGGTACACCCACCCAAAAGTACGATGATCCAAACCGAAACTATCTCGTCTGATATGATCCATTGGGGAATTTAATCCTGGTTCGTATCCTTCCTGCTTTAATAGCTTATCGTCAACGCTCAACGACACTTTAGTGTCGATCGCTTCTCCGCACGGTATTGGAGAGTTTGCAAAGATGTGGACAGATTTTACAACGACAATTTAAAATTTAAAAACCCATTTACTCATTGGTACGGTGTCGCACTTTCCCCCGGGTTGTGATACGTTCTGCGAGTAAAAGAGGGTAAAGATAGCCCGGTAAGCTGTGTTCATTTGCTATTTGTTTTCACTTTATGGATGATACTCTGCCTGCACAAGAATTAATGTTTGCAAAGTGGAATAGTTTGTATAATAGCACTCATGTTAATTGCTTGTTGTAGCATTGTTGAGCCGACAAAATCAAGTAACTATCTCATTATTCTGTGAAAAATTAGAGCGTTGATATTTAATAACACAAATTGTTAAATATGTACTTTGATTTTCACGAAGATGTCAAACTAATTGCACAGTACTTTATCTGCCACTTTCTACGCTCTTTCCACGCAATACCACAAACGCTACAATGTTTCCCAGTACATGTAGCACTAAAAGCAGTGTGGGAATTAGTACAAAATGGCACCTTTTTTTTCATATAGCCCAACAAGACAGCTGCATTAGTACATACTTCACGCACATTGCGTAACTGCTAGCACGGATCGTACGATCGTAACGCAATCACTCAAACGAGTAAATTCGAAAGCAATGTTTGACACGAATCTCGTTTTAAGCGTCCATCGATGAGCGTGCGAGCTATTCATCTGCCAATGAGCAGATGATGATAGTAAAAGTTCCACCACAAACGAGTCTCATGCTAGGTGTATTAAATTTGCAAACATTACTACAGATGCCGTTCTGCATTTTCAAACGTTCACACTAGGAGAAAAGGGACAGAGTAAATAGCGATTTGGTGAAGACTACCATGTGGCATTTGTGTTTTTTTTTTTGCTGTCTCTTCTGACACCAGAGCAAATATGGCTGTGCATTAAAGAACAGGTTGGAAAATTCATCCTGCAGCCCATTACTCAAATAATCACGTTCCATTGAATCGCGGAACGCCCCCCACGGCAGCCCGGAAACGATCGCGTTCTTGGCATTTACCCGCATCAAAGCAAATGATGAACCCGTTCACCAGCGGGCGCTTGATTCCTGGTACGACCTAAATCAAGAAGCAAGTCTTCACCCCACTTCCCCACTTTCCTCCCACAGGCACATATTACATGCAAATTTCCACACCCACCCCACAGCGAATCAAAGTGCTCGCGCGTTCTTTTTTATTCCTCCGTCATGTGGTTAGCGGTGTCCGATTGAAGCGGAATGAAAGTGCACCGGAACATCCGGCCGTGTTGCATCCCATTGTGTCCGAGCAAGAATGGATGGACAGGATGTGTGGAGCAAATGGCAACACAAAAAAAAACAAACGTCCGCTCATATTCGCCACATTGCCACGCAAACGAGGCTGCGTACATGTGAGAAATCAGGCGAGAACATCCGCAGAACGTTGGAGAACTACAACACAAAAAAAAAATCCAGCCAACAATTTACGATGGCTAGCAGCGAATCCCTGCTGGGAGTTGATGAGGAACCTTTTTTTTTTGTTGTCGTTGTGTGAAGTACCGCTGTCTTTCTCCTGACAGGGCGAGGGTGCTTTAGATCGTCATCTGTACGATGCGGTTCCCTGACCATTGGCTATTTTCTCGCGGGTCTGCTGATGATGAAAGCGCTACTTCACTGATTGCATTCGCCGTGCCTTTAGTGCTCGTCAATATTAACGGGCGGACCGCAATCGTCCCAGAGTAATGGTATTGATTTTCATGGGTGCGGGTTTTCACAACCGGTCAGGTAGGGCTGGAAGATGTACATTGCTCGGGCTGGTAATCGTGCATAGACAAATGGGTTTGAACTTTTTACATTCCACAGCTAGCTAGAGTTTAATGGGTCTTTCTTTTTCATTTTGCTCTTCTATGGCTATGAGGGGATGTGGTTTCTTTTTATGTTTAAGTTGTTACATTTTGATACCTTTCCAAAGCACTGTTAAACTACATTTACAATACATGCACTCATAATAAAGCGTTTCAAACGATGTAAAATAAATGATTGTTTTGAGTAATTGCACTAAATCATTCCTCGCATATTTTTTTATAATTTGTATTTCTTCCTATACATTATGCATAATAGAGATTTCGGATGAATATATTTCTACATCGTAGGTAATGATGATCAATAATTTTCGGATTGTACTTAGAAATCCAAATAGGACACTTTGGTCAATTACAATCGAACCATATGAGATCCGTGTTTGCATCCGTATTTCTACCATATTTCTTATATTATTAATCAATGATTTCATTATTATTTAAGGTAGTTTGCTTTCAAAATTCATGTGTTTGTTTTACCTGACCTTTTTTTTCTTCTGTAAAAGCAGACCTGGTCTATGATAGACAATATATTTTAGCAACACATTATAAGAATAAAGATAAAAATAGGCTTTTCTTTGAATTAAATTAATGACTATTTTCGCGTGAAACTCATTTTTCAAAAATTTAATTGTAAGAACAGAGTAATTTATGTTAAGTCAAAAATGACATAAAATGGTGGTTGTTGATGTTTATACAGAAAATTTTGCCTTATTGCATGCGATAATGAGGAGGCCACTCGTGATATAAATTTAAGCAACCGTTGTATCTAGGCATCTGCAACACACGTTCCTCTTCGATTAAGTTTGGGAATTTTGCTCCAAATCATGAACTTATAGAAAATGATACGAAGAAAACTTCTTACTAAAGCGTTTAAAACAAGTTATACAAATAATTAGGAAACCAGCATAATAGTAGCATAAGGATATGATAAATCATAGTAGTTATATGAAGAATGCAATAATACTGCCGGTAATTGCTCTACTTGAGCCGGTCTCGTAGTACAGTCGTCAACTCGTATGACTTAAAAACACGCCCGTCATGGGTTCAATCCCCAAATAGACCGCGCTGCCATACGTAGGACTGACTATCCTACTATGGGGGGGGGGGGAATCAATTAGTCACTGAAAGCCAAGCCCACAAGTGGGTACAGGCAGGCCTTGACCGACATCGGTTGTTGAGCCAAAGAAAAAAAAATTGCTCTACTTATCGAATTAATTCAATTTATCCGGAATCTAAAGCAAAAGGGTACAGCTTGATACGGCTATGTCAATTGAAATACCACTGACACCAAATACATATGGGCAAATCTTAATCGTAATCTTAATGACATGGCTCAAATCTTAAGTGGCCAACATATTTAAACACAACTTTCTGACCACAGCGTTTCTTATTTGTTAACTAAATTTGACAGAACTGTACACTGAACGAGCCCCAGCTTGGTATGAAAGACGTGGAGAGCTTCTGTTGCATAGCACTATATTTAAATAGTATTGTAAGTTTAGTTACACTAAATGCATTTCAAAAATTAAAAAAAATGGTATGACAGAAAGGGAGCCAGCGACTTTCTAAGCTCAGCACGAAAAAAAACCTGTAGAGGATTACGCTGTTGCGTGTGTATACCACGCAAGAGCTTTGTTACGACATGTTCTAGGAAGATTCTTAGGGCTTACATTCAGTACTATTATAGAAATTTTGAAGCACAAGACATTACATCTCACGTGCACGTTCTTGTACGACAGGCTCGAACATCAAGTTCATTAAGTCCTTTGAAAATTCAAAACAAAAAATGAAAGTGAGATTATTATGATGGCAGCCGCTATGAACTGATTTAGTGATGCTGCCCCTGATTAGTCGTCCAGTATATTATTTAAGAAAACATATATCTATTCCTCTGGTATTAAATTTACAAGGAAGCAATAACTGTTGTATATTCTTCTCTTTAAAGCTAAAAATATATCCAACAAAAAGATTCCTAACAGAATGAGCGTTTTTGAAGCAATATGGTCATGACGGGTGAACGCAAAGATATCTCTCCAGCAAATAAGTTTCGTGAAAGATCCGGAGTGTGATATCCTTTAATTTACCGTGTTCGCTTTCTCTTCCTCCAACTTCTTCATGTTTTAACGCATGTGAATTTCCAGAAACACGTTCCAACCGCAAACGAGTTTATGCCGCGGTTCACTGCCCCTCCTTGCCCAAAAACCTAAATGGGCTCCGGGGAGTATGCAACATTACGCGCTCGGATGCACTATGACAGCGACAAATGCGTGACGTCTGTCTATTTCCCGGGCCCTGAAACGAGCGGTCCTGTGGTAAAACTACCAGACCCGCTCCACTGTACCACACTACGCACACACACACACACCCAGCACTCGCTGTATCCAAAGCAGGGCGCATTCACACTGCCGGGACACTGCTCCGGGGGCGTTCGAAAACAGTGCCACCGGAGATGCACGAAGTGACATCGAATTTCCACGTTCCGGGCGTCTCACATGATGCGCATGATGAAGTAGACCACATTCATTCATATTACAGTTTATTACAAACATTATGTCATCCCGAGACGGAAGTGCCTAGCTTACTTTTACTCACCCGCCCTCCTTTTTTTGAGTACTGCTTTCCTCACTAACCGTGTCAACTAAAAATGGTTCACGTCCACCAGTAATCCGTTTCCTGCCGGGTGTTCCTGCCGGGTGTTCCTGCCTGGAGCGAGTGCACATTCAGCCATTCGGCCCATCCCACCATCCCGTGCATCCCGTTAGCCTGACAAAGAATATTTCATCTCCTAACACCATCGGGAAGACATAGAAGGTTTGTCCTGCTTTCCACTTCTAGAGCGAGATGGTGATGAGCTTCCTTTTGGGGTACCTTGGCCTGCGGTTGACAGCAGTTTGCCATTGTTCTGAGCCGGAAAGGTTGTTGCTGCTGGTACGAAGCCTTTTACCCCTTACACACAGCACAGCACATGACTTCCGGTTCGGCGCAAGGCGCTTCTGCAACGGACGTGTGGTAAGATTGTGATTAATCGCTCATTAGGCAGGAATTGTGCAGGTGGCAGGAGGTGGTGGTGGGTGGTACGCACAAGATGAAGCGATATGGGGGGCGTGAGCGTCCCAGGATGGAATCCAGATGCGTTGATAGTGGGTTTGACCTGATTAAACAAACGCAAAACATGCAACGAGACAGAGGAAAGCAACACACGCATTCTAATGTTAAGTTAAAAATAGTTTGAATGAGTCCTGATGATATTTATGAAATGATCTTCTAGATCTAGTTTTAAGTTGTTAATAAAAAAAGTTGAGCAATAAATGAAAGGGTTAAAGTGATGAAAATGAAAGAAACATAGAAATATAATTATCAAAGATTGCAGTTCAATATAACAAATACAACTATAAATACAATAAATATAAGCTAACTGGCTAAAACACAGAAGGTAATAAATAAATAAATCAAAATTGAAAAGAACAAAACCATTTAAGAGCTAAGCAACAAATTAAAGAGCTAAGTACGTTAGTTATAAAAAAGTAAGAAATTGAAAAGTAATAATAAGAAAATGCAAGCAACTACTTACTTCAAGAACTAAAACAAGAATAAAGAAGATATATAGAATATAGAAGAAAGAAGAATAAAATTCAGTAGAAAATTCAGTAAAATGAATAAAATTATCAGCCATTAATCTAAAACTCATAACACAATAATTTCAAAGACAGAAGGGGCGAATTAACCCCAATGTCTTAAGGGACCTCGAGAAATAGAACTCACTCACCCCGCTCAATAGTAAATATCCTTCTCAATCTTGCTCTAGTTTAGAATTTCTCATACAATTTATCGCTCGACATATCAGAAAGGTGGTGGCTACATTGGTGTGATTGCGTAGGGCCTGAACTCGTGTTAATCCGCTATTGACGGGCAGTGTCCATAGTTAAGGTAAGTGATTTTTAGGTAAGCTAGTTAATTCTGTTACAGTGCATCTAATAATTTTGGCTAACCTTTTTTATAAGACATCCTGAGTATCCTGAACGTGTAACCTAGATTGCCTGTAGCAGCTATAAAGGAAAAGCAAATTAAGAATTATGGATCAGTCGCACAGCACTTTCAATTATGTAATATTTATAACAATCCGAATACACTTTAGCCCTCCACTGAGCTTCTAAAATCCATTATGCACTGATGGAACAATATTGTTCCAATTTAAGTTGAATGAAAGTCATATTTGTTTCGAATTCTCTCTATCCTTCAATCATCAAGCTGCTTGCTATCCTCTGATTAAACTATCTCATTTGCTCCATTTTTCTCCCATTGTTTTAGCGATTCACTCGCTGTCAGCAAAAGTTTTCTAACAATTCAATTTTTCCCAATCAATTACTAGCCATTATTTTATCTTCTTCCCATGCCTGTAGCGTAACACACATACACCGCACTACAATAGCGAAAGCTCTTCGCCTTGCAGCACTCCTCCCGAACCTATTGATCTTCGGGGCAGGCACCGGAGCACTCAGCCTACCACCACAACCTGAGGGCAATCTGTCAAGTAACATAAATTACTTTACTTCGACACACACACACACAACAACCACCCAAACCTCACTAGCCCAGCGCCGGAGACGCAAGCGACCCCATCGCCCTCCCGCCCGAGGGCAGCCATTTCATGTTTGCGGAAAATCCAAGACCAAAACCGAGAAATTGATTCTCGAAACCGAATGAAAAATTATGCCATCCCGGGGAAAGCTTAGCCGGATCGCCCGATTGGCCGCTGTTGTTGCCTCGCGGCGGAATGAAGTCATCGAGGGGGAAGCGTCGATAGACTGAACGACCGAAGCAAAAGTTCATTATTTGCCGTTCGAGTCCGCTTCACCGTTCTCTGGTGCTGGTCAGGCTGCTCCGTGGAAAAGATGTTTGGTTTGGGTTTGAATTTTCTCGATCGTGTCTTTATCTGGAAGCGTGGCGTCCTCCTGCTCGTCCACCAGTTAAACTCCACGGTACGGTGGATGCCTTTGTTAAAGGTTAAACGATTGATTTCTCTACCCTCGGTTTGACAGTGAGCTAAAGGTTTTCCGAAAGACTGCATTAAACTGTTGCATTGCATTAAACTCAGCTCTCTTCACATCATGGAACCGCACGCACGCACTCCGCACACACACTACAAAGTGGTTTATCTCACAAAGCATACGGCCAAGATGTGCCCACTTTATCGTATAAGATGTACAGGAGTTTTGCTCTAGATATATGTCATCCTGGGTCGCATTGGGGAGCAAAATGAGATTTTGTTTTCATCGAACCTCACCACCACTTACGAACCGCTGCTCCCAGATCTATCATACCACCGTCCATTAAGCCATTCCGTTGAAGAAAAAAAAAAAAAAAACAACAGCAATACAAGCCCAGAGTCCGAGAGTAATATGTTTTTCAGATGTTATTGAATTCCAAAACACAATCACATCGCCTATTCCGGCTAGAGACGGCTTTGCTCCATGACCCCCAAAGCACACACCATTGTACGGGGATGGTTGCTTCCAGCAAAGGCAAGGCCTTTAAAAAAACAACAGATAATGCATCAACATCGTCGTCGTTGAGCTAGTTCTTTGAAAAGCTGTTGTTTGAGATTTTGTGCGGTTTTTTCCTATTTGTTCTTTTCGCTGGTAAAGACCAACGACACAACACATCTTTGCGCAACACGACACAACAAGCTGGGCTGGTAAAGCCTTCCGGCCACAAATCTACAGGCCTGTTAGACGATGCTTCTCCGGATGGAAAATTATTTTGATTACGCTTTCAGAAACATTCCTGCCTTTGTGCCGACCACACCACCATGGAAGGTGATGTTGAGGGGGATAGGTGCGCGATGTGATGTGTCCAGCGTAGGCTTTGTGTGAGGTTTATTTTGCTTTAATTTTAGAAGAGTATTTTGGAAAATAGATTGGGAGGAAATTCATGGAGAACATTTGTGGTAATTAAAGTGTGTTAGCTCAAAACTCACGAAAAATTCCATTTAAAGAAATATTTCAAAGAAACCTCCACTAAAGCTATCAGCGCCAGCTTGATATTATTTGCGCAATGCAAACCATTTCATGCATTATTAATTATCGTTCGACAGGGTTTACTTTTACTACATAATTTAATAGGGTTAAAATACACAAAACACATTTATTCCATGTTTGACTTCTAAAGGCCGGGGAACACTGTCCGTACTCGCTAGTGCAATTTCGATTTTCACTAGCGCATCTGGCGGCGGCTGGTGGAAGCTTTTTTTGGTCATCGAGGAAATGGTCATGCTGAATCTTAAAATTAAGTAGTTTATCCATCTTTTTGTCATGAAAATAGATGCAATGCGTACTGGGCATGTGCATCTACCTTTTACAAAACTTTTCTCGTCCGAATTAAATACAACACATGGAAAAATAACATATTTTCTGAAGTGGCTCAAATTTTTTTTGCAAAATGCTTCGGTCAGCCGCTGCCAGATGCGCTAGTGAAAATCGAAGTTACACTAGCGAGTACGGACAGTGTCCCCCGGCCTTAAGAGCCATATACTACATTTTCAAAGTAATGTTCGGTTAATCAGATAACGAAATTAATCTGATTTTCAAATACATTGTAAAGCTCTTGCCTTTTTTTTACTGAAATGCATATGTCTATCCGTTGAAGCTGCATTTTCTCAACATATATGGAATTTATAATAATGTCTCGTTAGATGAAGATTGATATTTTATTTAAACACCATTGGTATACTAATGATAAAACACAATTTTAATTATAAAAAAGATTCCAGTTAACGTTTTAATGTCTCTTGTGTTGATACCAGTTGTTTATAGAAATTTTAATATCTCCAGACAATTAAATAGGACAAAACTCTTTTTTTCTTCTTTCAGTTCATATTTGACCCAACGGTTAAAACATTGTAAAGGCTATAAAAACTAGTCTAAGCTTTGCTCTATCCACAACAAAACACATCGAACACAAAAACATCTCTTAATAATCATGAAAATCATCTGACAAACGTTAGTTATTTCCTTCTTTTATCTTACAATTATTATAAAAATTTTTTATACATAATCATTTAAACACACCATTTGACTTTAACGACATGTTTAAAACACAAATTATCATTCTCGAGCGTTTCGCGAAAGCCACAAAAACCTTCCACCTTGGAATGATAATTGACCATCAAACTTACCAAGTGCAACATTACGAAACGATCATTATCCAATTTACATAAACTATACATTGTTTCCTCCGCTCCGTGTACCAACGCAGGCCAGTTATGGTCACGACCGTCCGGCCTGACCCTCCTTGAAGCAAAAAAAAGGTAGGAACGACGGCATCAAATAACACTTTCGGCTGTCAACGTTTAAATCGTAATGAAATCGTACGACGCTCCCATATCATGCTCCGTCTGTCGGCATGGCTAAGGTTGGCACTACGCTTCACCCCCTTTTTTACGATGGATATAAAGCAAATAAAATCTTAAACGATCCACTGATACGACACGAATGTCATTGGAAACCGGAAAAGAAATACACACGCACACGCGGAAAAGCGAAAAAACGGTGAAACGAATAGACATCCCACCCAGCTTCCGCTTCCGCTGCCGTTTCGATGACGTGTGGCTGAGTGGGTTAAGCAGGGGGGAGAGCTCGGTAGTGGATCTTTCAATATGTTTCCTTGTTTCTTTGTTTTGTTTTTTCACATACTGTCTCGTTCTCTCTTTTCCTTCTGTTTTCGTCTTCTGTCATCCTTTGAAATGCTTATAAAAGTTCCTTCCAGACGTAATACAGCGAACGAAAACGATAATTGTAAAGTTCGTGCTCATAAAAAATATACCATCACACGGTATATTATGCTGTGAATCACCACCACCGCCGCCAGCACCAACCACCACGCACCGCCTGGAATGATGTCATTTGAGTCAGCACATTTTTGGCGGTCGTCCTGCGAAGCAGGAAACGGTACAGCTCGGGTAAACAAATAAACGACTCTCCTTCGTTTTCAGCACGCCTGGCCGGACCAGCCACCTTAAGCGGTACGCCAAACGGAGCAGGAGTGTCCAGGCACGATTCGGGGCGTTAGCCAGCCGCATATGAAATCGAGTGAAACGAAACGTAAACATCTTTAACTCTTTTGTAGCATTTTTATTTGGGTTTGTTTTCCTTCTTTTTTAACTTCAAGTCAGGATGTTACCCCCTTTGCTGTCGACTTCGTTCGGGTTTATCCTTCGTGCATGTTGAAGCATGAAAGTGGCTTAAATTTTACGATTATGAGGCAAAATCGAATGGTCGAAAAATCCGGATGAGATCATAAATACTTTACCGGGTGACTGGGGATTTCGGTCGGTGCGTGAACGATGAAATATTGGGAACGTTTCATTTTACGATGCAAGTATACGACCAAAAAAACGCAAATAACAGCGACTAAATGTTTATATTTTGTAGCGCAGTAGTTTAACTTTTCTTTACCGTTTAAGTAGGCTCACGGTACAATTGGGGCTATTAAAGTGAAGCGATAAAAATAAGTTGAAATGGATGGGTTTCTTGGAACCGCCTGTTGTGTTCAGTATGTGAGCTTTGATAGCATTTCAAACAACAGTGCATGCAAAATGGTAAATTAGGAAGGAACATGAATGAATGGTTTAAACATAACAAGGTAAAAAAAATCAAAATATTCTGGAATTTCAAATAAAGCTAGCTTAATAGAAAATATCAAATCATTGAAGTCTATTAATAAAACTATTTTCGTATGCTTGTGTTGATCATCATTTAAAATTTTTACTGATCCTCAAATTCCGGTTCGTTGAACAGAAACTACCTAAAAGCATTTATTTTAATTATGTAAAATGCAAAAAAAAGAATGGATCGTGTTGCCATGATGTCATCAAAATGATAGGAACTATCAAAATTTGGATCATTGTAGCAACCTTGGCCATGAATCTTTCCTATACATATCAAATCGATCATGTCTTGCTCATTCGTAGTAGGGGAGCTAGGACTGATCATAGCGATATATTGCATAACATTTCCGTTTGCTGGTAGAACATCCCAATGTCGTCATGCCAACTGCATTGTCTACCAAGTGTAAGCTCTCTCGGTCTACGCTTGATTGCTATGGAACGGCTTATTGGAACCGCTGACTCGAATACCGACACAGTTGCTGGCTATCCTTTTTATTAGCGAGAATATATAAAACAATGTTACCCTTCGTAGCGACACTGTTTGACGGCTACTATCAGCCATCAACCTATACATGCCTGCCAGGTGGCTTCATACTCGTGCAAAGCTGGACATCTCAAATCGACGAACTTCATTTGGCTCAAATGATCCATTCTTACGTATTTACCAGTGTCCTGAACACCGTCATTGTCATTCTTGAATTAAAGATCATCAGAAATCACCGATCATGTTTCCATTCATTTGTTCAATTCATTCTCTTAGTGAGTATCATTGTATTACATGTATATTCTCGATACATCGTTTATTGTAAAGCATTGAAATGGTATCAAGGAGACACTGTCACTGTCACTCAACAACCGTTGTCAAACACAATACGAAAATAAAGCTTTAAAGCACCAACCTATGTTCCTTACAGTCAGCATCGACGACTCCATTCATACGCCCAAAACACAACCAAACCGCAGGCAACTCCCCAATTCACAGCATGAGTCAACTAAAGTAACGCAACACCAATTCACAATGACATAGTTCCACAAAAATTGATTCCAAAGGACGCTCCACTACTATGAAAAGGATGGCAACAAACCAGTCCACTCCAGCCCTTGCCAAACCCCTCAAAATGCTACACCATCTGAAAGTAGCAAAAATTAAAACTATTGAAATGAAAAACTTTCCCCATAAATTGCACCATTCTGGCCGGAATTGGTCGGTAGTGGCCTTCCTCTATGGGAATCCGCTTTCTCCGCAATCCCTCTGTTTGTGTTACCCTGATAGTACGGATAGTGTGGCGATCACTTCCTAGCTGGGAGAGACAAACGTGAGTCGACAAGCGGCGGCCCACTCCGTTGGTGCTTCCCCAATGCGGTATGTCGCCAGTGATTGCAGGCAATTTAGACGAAAGATTATACGATTAGCTGTCGTAAATTTTAAAATGCCATCTCCCGACGGTACCATCTGCTTCTTACGCAAGGAGTCACCATTTGCATGCACGACAAGGAGGTCCGGAGCGAAATCGAGCGAGAATCCCATGGAAATGGGTCCTTGTTCCCCCAGAAAACCTAGCGTACCAGCGTAAAGTGGATCTCGTGTGTATGATGAAGTTTTCGCTCCGCCTTCAGTAATGGGACGAATTTGTCCAACGAGAACCGACCGATCATCCTATCCGTGTTCGGTTCTACCGCTCTATCGAGTTGCGTTTCGAGATCGGTTTCCGTCTCGAGGATTTCATAATTATCATGCTGAGCAAAAGTTTGTGTCCCCCTCTCGTTCTGATTCAACTAAACCTTCGCTCACGGGTCAGCTGCTGAGAACGCCAGCAACCAAATGGTGCGAAATAATCGGAAGGGTTGTTTACTGGGTACAGCACAGGGGGAAAAATGATACCCGTCGGTCACTGATAAAGGGGGAGGGCGCAGATCATCCATTTCACTAGAAAACATAGCACCCGGTTGGGAAGTAGTCTGGAGTTTGGAGAACAGTTCATTAACGCAGAATGTCACTCATCGTCAGTTGCTGACTTCAGGTTCACAAATAAGGTTGAAAAAGGTCGTCCTCCATCCATCGAATCGGGTGGGATCGGATTAACCTAATTAGCAATAGTTTTATTTTTCCTCCATGTTTAATTACCAAAAATGGACTCTACTGGCTGGAGAGTTGATTTGCTCCACTCCCTTAGGGAGTGTTTGTTAGTGATGCTTGAAGAACTTTAATCATTGTTAGCATATTTGTAGCAATTTATAATGTCTGACATATCTATGTAATGATCAACAAGCTAGGGTTGAAATTGAACTTCAATTTGAGTTTGAGCAAGTTTAGTTTCCACCTTGTTTCTTTTTCCATCTTTTTTCTATGCGAAGAGTTTTGGATACAGTAAGAGTTTTTGACTTAATCCTATCCTTAACTTGGAAAATGGACAACTTGGAATAACTTTTCATTAACAAACCCGAATCTTTTTTACACGAGATAGACAAAAAGAAGTATGGTAGCTTAAAATAGAATTAAGTGTTCAGCTGCATGGCATAAATAAATAAGTACAACCGAATCGATCAAATTTATTTAGTAAAACAGCATTATGCAGGTATTTAAGTTAGATTAATTTTGAGCTTGGCTAATTAGATATTTAATGCAATACATAATACGGGTTAGCCCAAAATTGCATATAATCAAGATACTACTTTATCAAAAGCTATCATTATAAGACACATTCAATTGGCTTCAAACTGTAAACGCTCAACGGACAAAATCGAAACTAAAGTCATCCAAAGGTACATCATCCCGCAATGGCTGCTTCATAGACCATCGAAAAAAAAATAGTAAAAACGTCACTATACTACTTTACCCAATCTCTCCATAGTGTAAAACTAAGTAACCTGTAAAAAGCTTCCCAATTCATATTGTTCAAGCATTAGTTTTTCCAAGGTATTATTTTACCTACCACACTGTGCTCAAATATCATGTTAATAAGGATTGATTTTGGTTGATGATTATAGAAAAATAAAACTTTTAAAATGTTTTAATAATCTCTCTACACTGCTTCGTGTGCATGCATTTTTCCTATTAATTATTTCTTCTGGCAATATAAGTATTGCCACATCGGTTCTAAAATTGTTACACTGGTTTGTGGAAACATATTCCTAACTTTGTTGTAATCTTTATTTTTTGCGTTCTAATTTTTCTTCCAAAATTCAATTACTGTCATACCTGCCCAAAGCTAAGCTTCTCCATTCCATACACCGCCTTCGAACAGCAACGAATAGAGCCTGCCATCTTGAACGCACGCCATCCTGGCTAGCATATTTTTGCTGCTCACCACACCGAACAGACTCGCACATTTGACACTCATATGCAGGTGCTCACCCCTTGCCGAGCAAGCACACAATTACTCCATTACCACCGGGCACTGGCGCTTACAAGCGCCCAAAAACTACCCAGAATACTTGCCTTTTCCACATGAGACAACCGGCGTAGCTACTATCAGCTCGGCGTAGCACCGGCGCCACACTCACTCATAGAAAATAGCGGTGAAATGTTACCGTGACACATACACTGCAGCGTGCAGCATGTACCGGCACTGTCCACACTCCCATCCACTCCCCCACACCGGCGCGGGTCGGGTGAAGGTGACACTTTATTAGACAGATTCTTTGGAAAACACGTTCGACTCGTGCAAACATCGTGCTACCGTCGTGGGCAAATATGGCGCAAAAGAGCTGCCTGGCTGCCGTTTCCTCCATGGTGCAAAACGACGCAGCCACCAGAAATGGTAACGTAAACGTTTGTGGCTGCAGGTGACTTGCAGGTGATCTGCGAAATAAATTGTCAACCGTCCCAGCCGACGACGACGACGACGATGACGGTGGTGCACGATGTTTCGACCTTCCCTTCGGGCGACACCTTGCACTCCGTTTCAAAGTGCTGCTGATAATATACAGCGGCGTGGAGAGTGTATTGGGTGGAGAGAAAGTACCGGTGAGGTGTATCCAGCCGGCACTGGAATGGCTTGGCAATCATCTCCACCTAAGAGGGTGGACGGGCCTTTCAATCCTTAAGGGACGGCGGCACCCCCGGTAGGATTCGGGCCAGATTGGAGCGCTCAATTATTCTGCAAACAGTGCACCAGTGCAACGGTGTCTGTCGAACGCCCGGGTGCTTGTTCCTGCGACAAGCCGGATATTGAGTAAGTGGTTATTTAGTAACTGTATATTGCTGTCAGCGGACCAATGGATGGGGACTGTCGTAACCGCAAGTAGCGCAATCGGTATTATTATTATTGGCATTAGGCTCGGTTGGGGTTCGGTTTGCGCTTTCGATGGGTTACGGTCGTACCGGCAGATTAACGCCTGCGGGAAACCGTAGTGCGTTAGATGGTGGATATGTTTTGCAGAAAAAGGGTGCAACATCTAATGAAAGCCGGAGACTTCTATGTTGATTAGACGAAAATTAGTTCAGTAGAATTTTCTCACAGTTAGTTACGGGGAATAAATGGATTTAAATATGACAAATTTTTATTGACCGCACTGGTTTATTTAAATTTTATTTTATTTATTCAATGATGCTCATATAATCGTTTCTTTTTCTTTTTTTTATTTTGGAATTTATCTACATAATATTAAAATGTTAATTTTTATTCATTATATTGACAAGGATAATGATATAAGCGCTAATTTCAACGAAGTTTACGAACGATTTCCGCTGAAGCTCATGGATCAAAACCATAAAACAACCTTGTGTGTCAAAAATTCCTACAAACCTTAACAGAAATATCGAGCAAACTCATCATCACAACGACCCCCTTAGCAACATACATGTGAACATTACGATTGAATTCCATTTCCCTTGATTCGCTCATTAAAATGTAAATGAAAAGTGTACAGTTCGTTGTGGGTGTCTTCGATGAACTTTTGTAATTAACTTTTTCGAACGTAAAACACTGACGCCTTGTTTACGCTTTGCACACGCAGCGCAGCAGTACTGCGCATAAAAATTACAAATGTAAATGAGATGAAGAAAAAGTCTGTTTATTAAAGTGAAACGTTCCTAAAATGATGTTGCTTGTTGCAAACCTTATTCATTTATATGTAAGTACATTACTATATCTGCTACGACATACTTAGGCACGTTAAATATATTGATGGTAGTTTATTTACAAATTGATGATTAAATGATGGTCTATTTGAATACTCTTATTGTAGAATTGACGGTAGAATTGATTTCTGTTGAATGTTCTATTTGATAATATGATCTCTAATGGCTTCCAACGAAAAATAAAGAGCAAATTTTTTTAATTTCAAACACTCAAAACACAATCAAAACTAGATAAATAAATGACTGAAATTCATAGTATTGTAAATTTTTCCTTGTATTAGTTACGTCAACTGCTATCATTTAGGCATCAGCTATATATTCTATATTTTTACATTTTAATTCTAGTACCAATTTCAAGTTAATACTTAAAACGCATCCCCCTAATGCATCGAACCGGTTTGAAATGATCAAACATAAGGTTTGGCTAAAAGCGTTCAAGTAACTAAAAAAACCCTGTTCTAGCTGCAAGTAAATGTTAACACCCGAAGACACTTGCAGCTAGCAGATGAAATTGTTTTCCAACTCCACTTGAAATTCCCAATCCGAGGATCCCCTGCCTCCATCTTTGAAAATCGCACCCAAACTCGAATGCTCGATGAATTATAGAACAGCGTTCGACTCGCAACCATTCGTCCTTTTTCCGCCGCCAGCAGCGAGAAGATGCAAGCAAGCGATAAAGCACCCGTAAATTGCACCGTCACAGTGTAAACTCAATCGAAATGAAATATATTGAGCACTGCGATGAGATAAATGAAATGTAATATAAGTGGGAAAATTGCAATCAAGTGCAGAAGGGGAAGCAAGAGGAGCGAGGACACCGCCGAAGTAACCATTTTGGAAGCGCGTTCCTCCACTTGAAGCACAAAAGGATACACGCAAGACGCTAGCGAATAGTTTGAAGGGGAGAGCGCGGGTGAAAAACCAACATTCAAAAGCCAAATGGGAAAAGGGCTTTGTTTTGCAAGCAGCGGGAATGCGAAAACGGGGAACTACAAAAACGGATTCTTGTGAGAAAACCCCGGAAATGGCACCTAAAAATTTATCGGATGACAATGATCAAACGTACCGAAATGTCGGGACCAGGGAAGTGCTGCATTGTTGCAAGATTGCTGCATCCGATGCAACGGTGTGCTGAAATTACAAAAGCACCCGTGGAGTATCGTCCATGTGCGACGAAGGAATAGTGGTTCGAGAGTATATGTGTGAAGGGACATAGGGTTATTGTATTTTGAATCATATTATTTTGAAAAATGCATTTTTGTTATCATATGTAGGTGTCATCACGGATTTGGCAGTTTATTATATCTTAACTATAGCTGGCATCGCGAAAGAATTGGTTTAAAATTAACAGTCGTTAAAAATTAACTAGAGTCGTTAAAAATTGCTAGAATTTGGCATCGCGAACGCATTGAGTTCATTTGTTAATTTTAACGACTGGTCCTATGCCGCCGTTAAACAAACGACTGTCAAGAGCGTATGCGATGCAAATTAACAGTCGTTTAATTATACTGCTCGATTTTTTTCCCCGTGTTTGCCTACATGCGATATCGAGCAGTCGTTAACTGTTTTGACGGTCGTTTATTTTAACAGGAATGAACAACAAATGAACTCGGTTAAACCAAAATGAACTTTAAACGACTGTTAAAATGTGTTCATTTATTCGCGATGCCGGCTTATGTTTTATAATTATGTTAAGCTTACTGGATGCAATGGGTCAGCTTTTGTCGGTTTGAAGAGTATGTTTCTTTTGCTTTATTTGACTGTAATAATATAAAAAGAATATGTTTTCCGTATTTAAGTATGCTTTGCCTGCATTCAATGATAACTCAATTTATTTTATTATCCATTAAAACAAATCAAAATATTATATATTCACTATAAAATTGAGGATTTGAGAGGATTTTGCAAAAACTATTTGCATGAGCTAGTGCTGGTAGTTTTTTTTACATAAAATTCCCCCTTTTGGAATAAATATTAAATATTTCACAAACATAACGCTAAAACGCATATTAAGCATTGCTTTCAATAGAATAATCTCCTAATTCATGTTTGAATTTGCAAAACAATCCAAAAGGTCACTTAAAAAACATCTTGAGCGTTTGAAAACTCGCACTGCGTCTGTGAAAATAGCATCGGTGCGGTGAAACAACAACTTTTGACAGTTGAATTGGATCTTGAGCTACTGGAATTGTTTTGCTGACATTCTTGGTTCTGACTTGTTAAGCCCTGTATTTAAAAAAATGTATTACTAGATTTCTACTGGAATCACATGGATAATCATATGAAATTATGATTAACCCGTATGAACAAACCAAAAAGTAAATCAATAAGAAGCAGGCATTTTTCAACATTTTTTTTTTCATTTTAATTAAGAAATAGCTACTTGAAAATTCAAAACATGTTTTATAACTTTCTGCAATTAAATAAAAAGGTGAGTCATGCCTTGAAAAAGCAGGCAAAATACATGGCAGTTCATGGCTATTCAAAGATAACTTTTGTTCCATACATTCCGGCAGCAGGACACCTGTCGCCCCATTGTGCTTCTGTTTTCTTTCCTGTGTGTGAGTGTTTAAAGAAACGATGAGAACTACTTGATCTGTTTTATTATATTCGGCTCGCCACTCAACACACTGCGAACCGAATCGAAATCGGCGAAAGCCTCCCAATACATTCGACAAGCTTTCTCCCCTTCAGGCACCAAGGGCCCCCTGTATCGAGTGCCTTAGCGCACTCCACCGATTTCGCGTTCCGCAATCGCCATCGCACCAAGTACGGTCTATCAAGTATGTGCCCATCGTACAGTGTTTTCATTCCACCACCATCCCATCCCATCCTCCCAATCACAGCGCAACAAGATAAAAGGAGAAGAAGAAATTCCATAAATTGTCTTGGGCGCACAGTGTCATTTCCGGAAGTGGGGAATCGAACGAAATTGCCGAATGTGTTCTGTTCCTGGGGATTGAGTTTCGAGCACGGGGCACTTCAGTCGGGTCCAGCACTACTACATTGGGTGTATGTTTTTGTCTTCTTATTTCTATTCAAACCCACGGTGGCATGGGAAGACGGGTGGTGTGCCCCAAAACGTGGACCACGAACTCTGTCGAGGGATTATTGCACAATCGCAATCGCAAGCACTGCTGGATCACTTACAGCCCGGAAGTGTCTAGTTTGTGCCCGGGGATCATCTTTTGAGAGCATGGGGCCCAATGTGTTCCAAGATATTGCCGGTGCCTTCACCTTTACCAGCGCTCGTTTGTATGAAGGGAAAACGGAAAAAAGGACAGTCAGTGGGGCTAGTGTTTTACCGTTCGATGGGCTTTCTATTGAATTATGTGACCGGAAAGGCAAGCAAAGAACAATTGGGCACATTCCACACCTTTTTACGATGAAGCCCTGCCCGGCTCAGCCAGCCACCCTCTTGCTACCAGGGTTCCGGATGCCGATCGCTGATTAAAGGACACTGTGGCTGTATGATGAAACAGCCGAAAAGATACAACGAAATTGACACATAAAAACTTGTGCCAGGTTTCGGTGCCGTGCTTAGGACTATGCCAGTACAGGCACGTTCACACCTTTGCACCGCCACACCATGACGCACCCTGCCTGTACGGTCTCACCAGCTAAAGATAATGCCAACGTTTCGTACGGGCCGACCTCAAGCCCTCGATTCGATAGTTATCACGCATCAAATTTATGTGACCACACTTCAGCACACACCCACAGGCATGCATACGACGCCTAAAGTTACACCTTAGGTCCGACCTCGACATACGTGACACACACGCGTTCGACACACTGCTCGTTATCGGTTTCTCGGGAGGACTTTGGGCCCCGGGTCAGGATATAGGATTAACCTCTAACGACGACAGCGTTAGTACCAAAGATTGAGGGAACCCAAGCTGCCCCTCTCCCATCCAGCCCACAAACTGTGGTTTGATGCTAGTTTATGATATAATGATAAGATGGGGAAGGATACAATCCTAACCCCAACCTTTCACCCACGGCTAATCAAAGTGATGGGAAAATTCGGTCCAATAATGCGAGAAACATCGAAAGACATCGACAACAATAGGAATGGGTCTTAAATTCAAGCTTAAGGCCGATTTAATGCAACTAAATCGACTGGGTAGTGGCAATCCCGGCGGCTAAAGTGCAACCTTAAAGCAGGATGAATTAACGGGTGTACCATTTGTATCATTGACTAATCCTACATTATTCGCACAAAGTCTGGTTAATAGTGCTATCTTACAATATGGAACAGAATAAGTTAGTTTAATGGCGAAAACATGTTTTTGAGAGATCCATTGCCATACAAGAAACGAATTTCAAGTGGTTTGAATCGTTTCTTTTAATTGTACAGTGGAGCGCCGTTTATCCGGGTACCTTTTATTCGGCTGTCCGTTTATCCGTGCTGTTGAGAAATGACAGTTCCATACAATGGTGACATTGCGTTATGAGGAGGATATTTGAAAAAGCGGTTAAAAGAGCACATTGTCATATCAAAAGACCCGATAATTCAAGGAAAATTTCAAATATTCTTGTGGAAAAAGCATGAAGTTAATAAAAACTGGGTTATTTTTATCAAAAAATAAGATAATTTTCCAACAATTAATCGGGAATTGGTGATAAAATATATCATTTGACTCATTATCCGTGTTATTCGCTTATCCGGGCGAGGTCAAGTCCCGAGAAGCCCGGATAAACGGCGCTCCACTGTATATGAATGAAAATTAATGTCTTTTTTAGAAGCATTTCGAAGAATTTATGGCTTATTTTCATATATAGTACACTTTACAAGCCATAAACCTTTTAGAGCGAAGAGCATATTCAATGCTCAAGTTTCCATAACAATCAGCAAAAAAGGTGACAAAAAATAACGTACAAGTCAAATCTTATGATCTAATGAAGAACAGTTTTGGATGACATGGCAAAATCTTACAGAATTAACCTAAAAATGCTTAAATTCAGCCTTAAGCACTAAATAAAACTGTCATGTTAAGAAATATGATAGTACCGGCCCATTATTCTATAATCAAAATAACAATTATTTTACACTAAACATAACTTAAACCAACATTTAAGGAATATTACCAAAATTGTTGTAGTTATCTTGGCTTAATTATATCAAAGATGACAAATACTTAAAAAATAAACAAAGTTATAATTTTTTTACAGATTTTACAAATTTTTACCAGATTAAACAAAAAATGACAAAATATGGTTGAATAAGGCACTAATAGATCTTTCAAATGTCAGAGGCCCTTTGCATGGTTAATGTTAGAAAAATAAACTTTCAATAGAAAAATATTTATCATTCAAATTGTATTATTTGTGTCCTACTATATTGAATTTTAACAATTGTGGGCAAACAATAAAAAATAACTTATATCGTTGATGGCCCTCAGGTAGACAGAAAAAGGTATTATTTTAAAACTTTTTTCTTCATGTTAAAATAATTGTATCGAAATGTAAATTGTTTTATTATCATGATCCAAACATACTGTGGGACTCTCATCAACCATTAATAAAGTAAAAGTATTGAAAACTATTTTTAAAGCATCGAAAACGCATACGAATTGTTTTGAGCTTCTACGCCGAGTGAAAGTCCATTCTAATGAACCATTTCACTTCCTCACATGGAACCGAAGCTGCTTTCTCAACAGATCCAGCACCATCTTGCGCTTGTACGCCTCGTTCGCCTCTCGGAACAGTGTTTTCCTGTTTTTGCGTGCCTCCTTTTCTGCCTCTTTCAGTACATCAAGCGGCAGTAGATCCAGCTCGGAAAGAAGATCCTTCAAATGGTTACAGGATTTGTTCATAAAGATTCAGATTCTATACTTCTACAAGCATCTTTACCTACCATTATGTGTTGATGTATAGCGGACAGCTTATCCTTGGCAGCTATTTCAACGATCTCAACCTGGCGGTGCTGCAACTTGCGCACAAACAGATACAGCTGACTGACGGCCGATGTTGTAATGCGCATCACTTTACTGTAGATTGTTAAATAAAATGAGGAATAACATCATAACAAACAATATTTCGTAATGTTCAAACTCAACCACTTACTTGAAAACCGTCATTTTCAGTGGTTCTCCCATCAGATTGTAGAACTCAGTGCGCAACGTTTCATTCTTGCTCTGTATCGACTCCACCTTCGCCCCGTACAGATTGAGCAGATCGTGATGGTTGGTGAAGTAACGGGGGAACTGCTCCAGCACCTCCTTGTAGTGGTAGTCAATCTTGCTAAACACCATCAGCTTCTGATTGTACTTGTTTATCAAATCGATCGTGCGCAGGTTCAGCTGTGCCAGGCCACGCTGCAGCAGCGCCACATCCGGCTCGCAACCCGGCAAGCGCTCCAGCTCGGGGAACGTTTTCTCCACATAGAATGCCGCTATTTCCGTTCCAATATTTCTACCCTCGGTGCGTATAAACAGGGATTTACAATTCCTGATCGCTTCCGACACCTGAGGAAAGATAGGGTTATGAATTTTGGGATGCGGTTCCGCCCCGGCAGTAAAAGATGCTTTGCCGTACCGTGTACAACGATCCATCCGGTGCTCGATGGAAGAAATCATTCGCCAGGCGCCATTGAGAATCCATCAGCAAGTAATAGTAATTCTGGGAATTCGGAACAAACAGGAAACAATTACACACCCAATTCTCGAAAACCTTAAACTTTGACAGCAACTCTTCTTTCAACAGCGACTGGGGGGAAGGGGGGGAGAGAATCTCTCGACTCCCAAAAGTTTCCTCAAGCAGGTTGTTTCAATTAATCTGAACAATCACTTGCCGCTCGCCACCCCTAGCAGTATACCAGAACAAACAACCGTAATTGTCCCACCTTCACGTCTTTCCAGCTCGGAAAACAAGGTGGAGAGAGGTAAAAACAAATCCATCAACTAACATCAACACTCCAACGGACGGCCCAAACACTAGCGAGAATCAAAAGTATTTTAAGCGGGCAGTGCTTTCGGGTTTTCCCGGAAGTTACTCGCAGGAATTCTCTTTTTGCGATACGTTTGCCCATCAAAGCTGCCCCGGGCGGAGTGGATGAAATCACCTCCAGTTTACCTGCATTTCCTCTACCTTACCCTAATTTGCATAACCTTAGTCCAGCGCTGCTCCAGCAGCAGTATACGCTCCGTAATGGTATCCATCTTGTTTTGACGATTCTGAAGCAGCGTCCGCAGGCGGACCGTTTCCTGCGTTGCTTCCTTTTCCTGGTCAATGGCTGCAACCAGCTTCGAGTATGCTTCTTCCTTCCAAACTTTGAACAGCGGTCTTATGCGCTGGAAAAGGTCGTTGAACGTACATTCAGCAGCAGCACGAGGTTCGGTCGTTCCGGTGGCAGAGACGATGCAGGGACGGCAACCAGACCGGCAAAAGGAAACCGAATTTCAAAGTAATAACCAAACTTTACCTCGTTCGTTTGCTTCGTTTTTCGTTCAACAACAACGTCCATCGTGCGTTCCACTACCCCGTACCTTGCAAAAGTTTTTAATCCAATTCGCATACTGACGCTCGAGCGATTGCCGGGCCCGGCGCTGCAACAGATTCTCCTCGATGAAATACTTCAGAAACACCTTACGCCGCTGGTCGCGCATGTTGAGGATGTCCGTTTTCGGGCAGAACTTACGCACCCGGGGCCGGTAGCGCAGCTCGTGGATGTAGTAGTTGTCCCATTCGGTGGCGAGCCGGCTGTAGTACTTCGTTTTCGCGCCAAGCTGTTCCTCCTCAAACTCGGGCGCGTTTACCTGCAGCCGTTGGCGTATGTCGGGCCGGGAACGCATCAGGCTGGTGTAGTACTTGGAGCGTTGCTTGTCTAAACAGGTGGAAGCGGATTGAATGTGAGTAAGGTTGATTTATTTTGTCAGCATCAGTGACAAAAACGTGTTCTAACATAAAATGTAAATTAAATAGTCTAATGAGTATTTCAGCCAAACTTTTAACAATTATCTTTATGACACAAAAAGATGATTTTTAGACCTGTAGCAGAATTTGGGGCAAGTGTACTCATTAAAACCTGTTCATCAAAAACCGGTTTATATCTCATAACCATTTTACACATATTTTCTTACTTATAACTGAGTTTCCGTGGATATAACCAAACATGCTTGGTTGCACTCTTCCCCCTATGGCACTCTTGCCCCAAATTCCGAACAAAACAAATGAAATATGTTTTTTTAAAGGTTATATATCAATGTGCTTGTTAGGTGTAAGATTAAAAGGTAACAAAAACAGTCAGTTAAAGCCTGAACAATAATTCCTTTGAGATATGTACCGCTATGTTTTACAAGTGTCTATATTTTTTCGCTAAAAAAATGAAAATTATAGAGCTTGTTTGTTTTTAAACCCAATTTGTACTTCCTACAGCGTATTTTACTGTGCAATCATGTTCTTTTTGTCAATATAAACTGTTCCATTCTAAATGCGACGTCCTATTAAACATCCCACAAGAATCTAAAAAAAATTAGGAAACTTTATTTCATTAGGCATCACACTTCAAACCCTTTTATCTCTCTATATCTCTAATCGATCTCTAATCGACAATTTATGATCATTTTTGGATTTAAACAATTATTTGATTTTTATAATCTATTTACCTCCAACAACATGTTGAACAGTGTTACTAGAGTCGACAAAAACTATATACTCACATCGCTTAAAGTCTCGCATCTTGTCGTAAAACTCCGGATCGATGTAAAACGCTCCCTTCCGGGTGTCATTCTTCGACAGGCTCTTGAACCGATTCGGCGGAAAGCGAAGCTCCAGCTTCTCCACCACCGGTTTCGGCTCCTCCACCCGCAGCCCTTGCAGTTTCGCCTTCTTTCTGCTCGTTTCTGACAAATTATCTTCCGAGGCCGTTTCGCACGCCTTAAAATCCTGAAAGCTAGTCATACGCCGCTCCAACCCCTCATCGTACATCCGGCGAAACTGCTGTGACTTCTGCTCGATGAAGCGATAGTATCGCTGCCGCTGCTCACTCACCACTTTCACCGGTTCCGGGTCCTCCACCTTCGAAGCTTTACACTCCGTCCGCGACCGTCCACTGCTGGAACCACGGGAAGAGCTCGCACCGCCCCCCTCATAGTGCTTACCCTTCTTCCGGCGCCGACCCGCTCGCATGTTCTCGAGCGACCGATCGTACAGCAGCATGGTGATGCGCTTGAGCCGGTTCTTCTGCAGCCAGCGGCTGCGCAGCCGGTCCTTGCGCTTCTTCTTCTGGCGCTTTATCGTCGGGATGGGGAAGTAGGGCGTCCGCAGGAAGGAAAGGATCTTGACCTCCTCCATCTGGTCCTCGTCCTCGGAGGAGTCGCTGCTTTTCGGACACAACGGAATCCTCATGTGAGACAGGCGGGTATCGATTAGGTTACGCTCACCTTCCTTCTTGGTGTCCATCTCGCGGTACGACCGCACCAGCAGGCTCAGCGGGATGCCGAACTTGGTTTCGTTCTCCAGCAGCGGATCCTGCACCGGCAGCTGCGTGAACGGCCCGTACATGTGGCCCTCCACGTGCGGGATCTTGGTCGCGCGGCGCACCTTCGTCACGCGCCGCCCCTCGTTCGAGATGTACTCGTGCGAGCGGGTGTCCACCGAGGAGCACAGTTCCGATTCCAGCGTTTCGCGTTCGCGCTTCATCATCGCGATGTTGTTGCGATTCTGAAAGTTGTACCGCTCGCGCATTGCCCAATCGCGGAATGAAACGTTCTGCCCAGCCGACGGTCGATCGTCTTCCAGCAGGATCTTGTCCAACCGTTTGATCATCTCGCGGTAATCATCGTTCGTCATCTTCTTGCGCACTGTACAGCGCAACACGTCCGACTGGTCGGACGGTGTGGAGTGCTCGATATTGCCCGCCGTTTGCAATTCGTCCGTCATTTTCTTGATAAACTCGGTCACGTTTTGTGCCTTGCGCCGCTGGTCACCTCGATGCCGGCAGAGGTTGACATTGCGCAAATCTTCCGTCAACGTTTCCAGTATGCGGTTGGACGTACGCATCCTCATCAGCTTCTGCACGGTCGAGAACCGTTGCGGGTGCAGCTTGGAACGATAGTTGGGCTTCTTGCTACCGAGACCACCCATAAAGTTAACCTCATTCGGGGGCTTATTGTACGGGATTTCATAGTTGTGATTTTGGTAGGGTAAGTTCGATGACACTTCCTCCCGGTTCCAGACGAAATTTTTCGTTCCCTGTTAACAGTATCGTTGTTAATACGTAAATAGTTTCGTACAAATTCCGTCCAACATCACTCAAGTCTTACCTGCAGCACAGAACGATGGCTTGATGTGCTGGGATTGGTTCCCGGGAGCAGCGAACTGGCACTTTTCCGCGTGGACATCTTGATGAACGTTTCGTAACTGAGCTGTGACCGTTTCCGGGCATACCTTCGCAGTGTATTTGCAGGAATTTTTAAACCCCCTTTCACAAACAAACATGTTGCTAGGTGAGTGTTGAAAACTCCGTTGTTTACACTGCGCGCACATAGGACTGCCTAACCATGCCAACGATGCATCGGTTTATTTATTCACCCATAATAAAGCACTATTTTGCAATCGTTATGTTTTCTGGTATGCATGCTGATGCATCCAAATCTCTGTTGATGTTACAGATGTAGAGTAAAAATCATTCCTTAAATATATAAAAAAGTGCACCTTTAGTTCTGTTTGTAATGTTCCTCCAATTTGCTAGGTTTCCTGAGTTATGTCTTGACTGTGTGCATGATTCTTTAGCCGTTTTTCGATTATTATCCCCGTTCAAATCTCTTTCCAGCTCTTCTTCTAAAACTATGTCATATCTTATTGTTCCAAGTAAAGTACAATATGAATGTTTGCCTATGATCCGCCATGCAGTACATGTTCAGTTCAATTCATTACCACACAGCTGGATAATCAAATCCTTGCTACGGGGAGAAGGTCCATTATTCTAGGTTTGAACCCATGGCGGGCATGTTATTGGGTCATACGAGTTGACGAAAGTATCACGTGACCTCCCCGGGAATGTTAGTTTCTATTACATTCAAAATCTGTTAATGAGGCCCTTTCCGTTTTAAGTTGGTAGGCTGAAATTTCAGCCTGTCAGCTGTTTGCTTTTTATAGCAGTTTTCGAGCAACTATCTTCTTCTTCTTCTTCTTCTTTGGCTCAACAACCGATGTCGGTCAAGGCCTGCCTGTACCCACTTGTGGGCTTGGCTTTCAGTGACTAATTAATTCGAGCAACTATCTAAGTGGGTATAATGTACAGGTGAGCTTATCCCAAGGTGTATGAATTTAGAAGACTGATTTTTATCGATTCTGTTTCTGAATGAAGGTTTTAAGAGTGTTTCGAGCATTCGTGAAGCCTCCAGAAAGCTTGTTTCAACAAAAGTTTTCACCCATTCTGTCAAAAAGTGATATGAAAATTTGGTTTAAAAAAACATGCTATGAGACCACCTGGACTACATACACTTTGATTCTGGATTCCATCACCAGATCTCTTTAATGCACCTTGGGATAAATGTAAACGCCACCTTGTTTTGCCATTTTTCGAGCAGGTACTCGAATCTAAACAAATCTAGCTTTGAGGCTAGAATAATCTAGACTTAAAATTGCAGGCTAGTTTTGTGTGTGGTTTTGTATGGAGTGTTAACATGATTTCAGCCTCCAACTGTCAAATTCCATACAAAAAACTGACAAGAATTGTGAAGGGCCAAAAGTATGGCAAAAATTATCATATAACTTTATCACTTATTTTAAAAAGAAACCCGACTAATTTTGTAGGAAAATTAAAACAAACAGATATTATAGAAGGCAATTCATGTTTTTGAGGGCTATTACAAGATCTAAATTATTTTCAATCAGTTTCACGGCAAAAACCAAAAAACCTCGTTTATCAGGAATGTTTAACAACCATTTGTAATGTTATTTAGATTACGTAATATATTTTATCTTCGTTTTAATGCATTGCTACAAAACTTCTTTTAGAAAGTAAGTATCATGAAATTAGTATCTGCCAATCCTAATCGAGTCGATGATCCTGGAATACACGAAACAAATTTCTCCTTACCCAAAAAATGTTCGATCCTGACGACGCCTATGATCTTGTGGTTTTAGTTTTGAGTTACATCTTGTTTTATTTTTTAGCTACATCAATTAGGCTTCGCTCTTCACGGCGCAACGTTATTTGCCAACATTTCTAAGCAAACGATTAGACTACGTTCTAATTGATTTGAATTATTATGTTTTAAATTACTGTTACTGTCTAATTTATCAAAATAAAATTTCTTCAATTTCACATTTTCTCTAATCATCTCATCGTGGTTTCTTATCGTCGATTCCTTAACGAAGCTCCATCGCCTAGCAGTCTCAGCGAACTGCTTCTTCGGTATCACGATGACTTGTCAACACTTTCTCGGCTTCCAGCACCGACACGAAACAAACAGATCCCATTCCACAAACCCATCGGCCCCCGTGTCAGCCGATTTTGTTACCAATTCGCAGCCCGATCCGCGACGGCCCCGGTACAAAAACCCCGAACTATAATTGAAAGCGTAAACTTTGTTAATTAAGAAGAAGCATCCAACTATTTTCCCGAGCGCCCGGGTGCACGTTTGCGGTTTCGCTTCTCTAGAAGAATAAACATTTTGTACCGGAGTTTATTGTTTGTTTACTCGGCGGCACACATACACAGCTTCACAGGCATGGCATGGCAACCGGGAGGCCACCGTACGCACCGAAACACCCATCATCCACCTGCGTGTGTCCGCAGCAATTAATGTGCGGGAAGGGGGCAGTGCAGGGGAGAGATGTTTTGGAAATAGTGCAGACACGAGTCCTTAAATGAGAGACGCCAGCCAAATTAAGCCACAATACCACTCACCATCCGACGACAGCAAGAAGCAAATGGAGACATTCATTACACTAAGGCACTGGCAGCTGGGTGGTGTAAAAACCCGGCAAAGTGTGCCGGCAATGGCACGTGTGAGATGGGTGGGAGACAAAAACACACACATCTGAAATACATATTCCAATACAAATATTTGCTTTTGCTAACACCAGCAACATAAATTTGTCACCCGGGTGGGAAGGATGGGAGCAAGGGAACCCGTTTGTAAGGCCGGGTTCGTCGGAACCGTGTTGAAACGGCTTTATGTTGGCTTCATCTGTGATCGGCTGATTGATACTGGGAGGGAGAGCAAACCCACCGCACCAAAAACGGAACACGTTTCACAGTATTAACATAAGAAATTAGCAACAAACATGTCGTGAAGGTTGTGCTCCGGTACAGAGCGAGTTATAGGCGTTATTTCGTTGGGGTGAGTAGATAAGCTTGATTAATTAGCGATTGGTTACACATTGTAGCGAATTATGTGGTCGGTATTTTCTGCTACATTTTCTTTGATTCAATGTAAATTTTAAAGCAAAATCTAACAACTATTTTACATTAATTATTCAGCACTGGGTGACATCAGTACTAATCCACTAAACTAGTGATGGGAAAGATGAAGTTTTTGTCGGAATCGATTCGATATTTTTATACATATTTCCGGGGCGGTCCCGTGGTACAGTCGTCAACTCGAACGACTCAATAACATGCCTGTCATGAGTTCAAGCCCAGAATGGACCGTCCCCCGTAGCAAGGATTGAATATCCGGCTACGTGGTAATGAATTAAGTCTCGAAAGCCTGTATAGGCCGGCATGTCCGCGTAGGACGTTACGCCAAATAGAAGGAGGAGATACATATTTCCAGTAAAAAAAGCTTCTAGAGCATTTTGACAAACTTGTGGTACATTGTACAAACTTGTGGTTACATACAACTTGTTAGATATTTGCCATGGATTCATCACTTCACTGTTCTGTTTACAACTGATTGCCTAGAAGGCTTAACTTTAGTTATGTTCAAAATTAATGATTTATAGATTCATCGATTTCTGATTTCGTAACATGCAATATACAACATTTTGAGGCAATACTCTGAGCGCTTGTAGAAAAAAGTTGGTAGTTAATAGTTAAATAAAGTTAATAGTCAAATAATATTTAAAAGAATATTTATAATAAAGATCTTAAAAACTATGTTTCATCAAATGATCCAATGAGTCTTTGGATCCGAATTGCTCGATCAAAAAATATTTTCTTGTTCTTGGATGTTTTTTACTTCGAACCTTTTTCCTATTTTTAAATCATGACGTGCATAAATTTTTGAATATAGAACGTTTTACATCAATATTAAAATCATATAAATCATTTACAGTCTTTGCTATGCTTCTTCATATTGCGACTGTTTACTCATTATCTCTTTAATGTCTCACTCAATTACTTCTCTCTCATCGTAATATTTGTACTAAATTTAACTCCCCTAAATCATTTTACTTTAAAACATCTTACGGCTTTACACACAAACGAAAATACAAACAAAACGTCTCACTCCACGCCCAGCGCTCATGCAGAAAGCTTTGTCTGACTTTTCATCCCATTCACTTTGACTTCCGGATGCTGATGATTCTTTACCAACTGTAATGCCCTACCTACCACAATCCAGCTCCCTTTTGCAAACACACACACACACACCGTACGAATTCACACTGCCAACAGCGACACCATCATGAGGCCTGCCGAGACCACGAGTCCCTGCTTGAGCCGGACCCTCCCGAAGCAAACCTCTTTGCACAAAGTCCGGTTTGTCCTAAGACAATCGTAAGATTCGCAAAACATCCTCTTCCCGGCTGGGTAAACGAACCTAAAAGGGGTTCAAAGGGATCTCGTTGCATAAGACCTTAGCAACTTGGTACCGGGCTACCCGGGCTCATTCTACTCAAACCGTGACGTGCCACCGTCTACGCGCACCAGCGTTCGAATGTCTCCGTGCTGGGCTGCTTTCCTCGGCTATGTTCCAGCTCCGCTGCTTCCAGGACCCCGCACCCTGCCTGAGCCGTGGATTGGCCGGGGAGGTTTTGGGAATAAATGAACTAGAAACGAAACTTTTACCGAAAAGATAAATTTAAAATTTTCTTCATGATTGTCTTTCCTTCGGGTATGTATCCGGACAGTGTCGGCAGCTTAAAAGATGGATCGGCTTGGGGGGGAAACAGGGAGTTGCAGAGAGGGTGCCTCCCGGAGCAGTGCTGGGAGACGACCGTTTTCTGTAGTGCATGTGCAAACTCTTACATTTTACTTTATATATTTTCTTAGCTCTTCATGCCGACCGGGAATGTGTACGCTTTTTGTGAGCCACCGTGTGTGGATGTGTGTATGTTTGTTTGTGTGTATGTGTGTGTAAGCATAGTCCCTTTGCTTCGTACCTCTACCCAAATGCCTGCCCACCGAGTGTGTTAGCATGCCAGTCCCGTATCTATCTTGCAGCTGTCAGCTGCTCGGTACAGCGACGGTTCTCTGATAGGACGGATCCCAAGAAACCCCCACGACCCAGCACGGCTTGAGCAAAGTGAAGAAGTAGTAACTTTTCGGAGGTTTGAGTAAAACCTTCGAACGTTGGAAGTGCCGAGAATTAGGAAACCGGCCAGATCGATTCACTTGCCTTGCCTTGCAGAAAGCAGCGGTGTTTAGTGTACCCTTGGAATGCGCTGATGCTACTACGGCCTGCACGTTACAATGCATGGATGCTTGGAGAATGTGAAACTTGTGCACCGAAGAAGTGGAAACGAAAAAAAAAACTCTCTCGGAGTGGAGAGGTTTGCAAATACGGAGCGAAAGTTTGCTGGGGAAAATGAATTCTTTCCATAAATATTTAAACTGCAAGATGAGCCAAATTTAATACCGGGAAGCAGAGAGACACGTGTCGCTCGTATGCAAACAAAATCTGCCCCCTATTAAATTGCTCGCACCAGGTCGCGGCACTACTTAGCGGAAAAGTTTTAGGTGATAGGGCATGGTTTGCTTGTGTAGACTGTTTTTAAATGATAGATGTCTAATACAAGTTAAACGATCTATTCCCTGTATATGATTGTTTTGTCCGTTTCCCATGTATATGATTGTTTTGTCCGTTTGAAAGCCTTTAAAAGCACTACGGATTGGATTCAGTAAATTGCAATGTTACTTTTTATTGATAATTGCATCTTTGGAACCCACATGGAGAACTGGTGTGAACAATTTTGAGTTGTTGGTATATTATTTAGCTCGGAAGCTCGGAAATATTCAATAATTTATAAATAATTCAATATCGTGTTGTTTAAAATTTTACAGCCAACATAAAAACCTGACATGGTGTAATACCCTGCATGGATCAAACCTCCTTTACATACAACTGAAACGTTGCACAGAACTAAACACCTATGTTTTAAGCTGTGTAACGCCAAACAATAACATGAAAAATAGTGTAGTTTATGTTAGTAAATTAACCAAGTGTAGATAAAGAAGGAAATTAAGGAGAAGATTTATTTGTGAGGATCATTTCATGAAATTTCAAGTGGATTAATTCATTATCAACTAATTTTGTACGTATCATTTAATCGTCAAATCGATCATGTGACTTTCAAGAACAGTGATTTGGTAATCATTGCACAGTAAATGCTTTATTTTTAATCATTGATATTACTTATTTCTTTAATATCGCTACAATAGCTATCAACATGAATAACTAAAGCTTGAATTAATTCTTTGCAACTGAGCTTATCAGGACCTAAAATTGATGATTAAACTTACTTTTCTATTCGCAATGGGCATCAATTTTCTTTAAGTGCAACTACACCAAACAGTTTGTATTTCTAAATGAAATTGTAAAAAGTCTCAAGCCTACAAACTCAAACAAGCAATCATTTTGCTCGAACGAATCAATCAATTTGAAACCGTATGCCAGGATTCAGGTTAATGGTCCAGCATCATTCAAAATACCTTATTCATGAAAGCTTTTCACAGAAAATGGCCCACAAGATGGATGTACTACCAAAGCTCAACCACATGAGTGAAGACGCAAGACGTGTATCATGTTCAGTACGTTTAAGGATAAAAAAATGAAGGAAAAAACGAACGCACACACGCAACCAAAAACCAACGATTTTATTAAACTTCTCTCAAGTTTACTCATCGTTTCGCGATTGCGAACCACAACTGAAATTGAACGCAAAACTAAACCAAAACTCAAGGACCTCCCCACTCTCTCTGTGTGTGTATGTGTGTTTGTATTGGAATTGAAAAAAAAAGAAAGACACACAAAAAAAACTCGCTTCCGGTAAATCGTAAAGTAAACCACTCCAGTAAGAGAAATCATCCAGGCTGCAGCATTGCGGTTAGTCGCTCAAGACAAATCGACCGGGCAAAGCAAACCCCATCGCTGCTCGGTTTGGTCTGATGGTCCTGGGTATAAATACTCTAAAGGCTGGAACTTTTTTCTCCCTCGTGGTAAGGGATTTTGCGGTCTCCTTTCCCATCGCATTTGATCGCATTCTTATGCGTTCTGCCATGAAACGGGAGCATTGCCTCTGCCTTCCATCAAATAAAAAGTCAATCAACTAATTTGAAATCTATACAGCCGATTCGTTTCATCTAATCTGACCGCAAACGCGTGACGACGTGGAGCGGACCGAAAGCCTCGGCCTCGGTTGACCGCTGGATCGATCGGTCGATCGGATACGTTTTACGAACGTTCCGACCAGCACGGTGGGACACGTGGTGGACAAAACAGCAATCAAAAGTTTAGGAACCAGAATTTTAAAATGCGTAGTGTGTGACTACTAAAAATTTAAGTTTTTTTTTTAATTTTAGATTATTTATCATTTTATTCAAATTACTTATTTACCAATAGTTAAAACAAAGATCTGTAGTTTCTTACTATTGCACACTGACCTCTTTTATCCATGCTAACAAGCTGTGTTTGATTTTGATTTCGCCTTGACCAGTTTTAATCATTTTCCTATTTTCTCCGTTGTCTGACAATAAAACGAAAAAAACAACGACCACACTCTGCCACAGCAACCTGACCAACTTTCCCACAATCAAACGCCCTCTCCACATAATTCCTTCAAATCCATCACAAAGACACAATAACGGAATCCATCTCATCCTATGAATCGTCACAACAAAACGAACTAGAAAAACAAGAAGAATGCAACACTTAGTACCAAACAAGAGAGAGAGAGAGAGAGAGAGAGAGAGAACCCCCGGCTGACCACAACCAATCCCCCACACTTTGCACTATGGAAGCAGCAGCAAATGGCTTTACCATGTTTATTGGCCAACGACGACAATCGACAACCCGGGACGAGACGCCTGCTCGATTTCTCCATTTTAGAAGCCCTCTACCGGGCCGGATTGACTTTTGCTCGTGCCTTGCCTGTGCCTTGCCTTGCCACCGTTTTTGTGGTCTGTTTTAAGCACGATTAGCATACTTATTGGTTTTCGCTAGTGGAAACCGGGCGGGGTGGTCCCGTGCCATCCGCCTTATGGGCCTTCGCTCAGCGCTCTGATCCCTTTAATGTTGTGAAATTACCGATCCGATTGGCAGTTTCCGGATATTGGATGCGGAGAACCAACTACGGTGGACGAAGAAGAACAAGAAGAAAAAACTCGCTCTCAGACACACATACACCCCATGACTATGAAGAGAAAAAGGCAAAAACCAGGGAAATCGAAACGCACAAATATTTATGTACGGACTGTGTGATCGGAATTCCAGCAACGGTATTAGGACCAGAGCGACAGGATCTTGCTGTTTTTTTCGTGAACGCAAAGGACAAGAAACTGAACAATCAACCTCGGGCAGGCCCGGGCGGTGTCCGGAGTGGGAGTTTGACTTCCATTTCAGATTAGCTTGACGTTAATTTTTTCCCTGCTCTATCTCGCCATCGTCGTCGTCCGCTCGAGGCCGTACCGGGTCCTGGGCCGACTTTTTCCCGGCCAGTTCGTAGCTTTCGCATTATGTGGTGCCCTGCAACCGGCATAGTTGCTAGTGTCGGGGAAAGTTTTCTGTCCCTTCTCTTTTCTTTCCCACCGCTGTCTTGTAAATGGAACCATGGTTTGCTCGTTTTGCTGTACGGTTGACCGTTGTTGGGTGTTTGGTACGTTGCTTTTCTCCCTGAAAAAGATGTAAACCACAATGAGATAGCGAAATAGGCCTGCGAATTGGATGACGCTTTGCTTCCTTGGCAGAAGGTTCCACCTTTTCTCTGCGATGGTAGACAAGGTTAAAGGGCATTGTCACAGGCGCTCGCAGAACAGCCTGAAACTGTCGAAGGAAACCGGATAGGACTAATCAGTAGTGGAAAGTGGAATTGAAAAGCTACCACGATTAACAATTTGTTATGCAAACTTTGTCACGCCCAGGGTGGGTTCGATAAAACTATCTTTTTGGTGGGGGTTTAAGGTTCATGCTCTCACGTGGTGACGTCATGGCATATGTTTGTTGTTACCGTTACTGTTGTTGGCGGATACCCAACACAACTAAAGATGTTGAAATTGTCGGCTTTTCTTTATATCCACATCTATTCTTGGACTTGAATCATTTGTTGTTTTTCTTTTAATTATATAAAGGCCGGGGAACACTGTCCGTACTTGCTAGTGTAATTTCGATTTTCTCTAGCGCATCTGGTGGCGGCTGATCGAAGCATTTTCCCAAACAATTTGGAGTTGCTTCAGAACGTACGTTATTTTTCCATGTTTTTTAGATAAATTTGACTATAAAAGCTTTATAATTAATAGATAAATATGTTGTGCAAGTATTTCCGCCATTTTCGCATACAAAAATTGAGAAAAACTACTTTAATTTGAGATCCGGCACGACCATTCCACCGATGATAAAAAAGCTTCAACCAGCCGCCGCCAGATGCGCTAGTGGAAATAGAAATTACACTAGCGAGTACGGACAATGTCCCCCGGCCCTTACGTTTCACTTTCACATGTTTATCAAAAATTTAAAGATTGCATTTACAGCTTCTAACAACCTTACAAGAACAAATAGGAATAAAAAGTTTAAATATTTCGTCCATTTATTTCATTTTTCACTTATTTTAATTGTTAGCCAACATTGTAGGTTCTCTTAATCCTGCATTCCGAAACATACCGAATCGGTTCGCGGCGATTAAATCAAATCATTCACACGTCACTACCCGCCCACGGGGTTTGAGATCTACGCTAAAGCCTCACCCATTGCCTTTCGCAGCTACCGGCAGCCTCGCAGGCAACTGGACGAAAGCCGCTCCAGATTGTGCTTAATTTAATAATAACCATCAGCCGTAAAATAAAACTCCTGAAGCTAACCGAACGGGCCAATTCACTGGTCCGTGTGAAGGCTGCTCGCCAAACACACCGGAAACCTTTCCTCAAGCACCCTGTTGGTGGTTATAAATTTGGTAAACTTTTCAGCGCGTTCCTTCAGCCTAAATTACGTTACAGGCAGCGGCAGAATTCACGGTTTCACTCTTTGCGTGGAGTTTTGCGTGCAGCAGCTTAGCCTCCTGCTTTCACTTTTGACGATTATAATCTGCGCATTACGCGTTACGGTTGTGGCAATCGCCGTACTAAGCGATGTTGTGAACGGATGCTGAACTAAGGACAATCAAATAATCCTTTTGTGCTTTAAAATGGTTGTCTAGATAAAAACAATCAAGTCAAATCATAACCCAATCTGCATTTACTTATCATAAATCAACACACTAAGAGGAAAGGCAATGATTTAATTTTAGTCAAACTAACTTAAAAAGAAAAGCTTCAATTTATTCCAAGCAGCTCAAACTAACAACGCACTTAAATAAAAATCACAACAATCATGGTTAATGATGGTTTCAAATCATGCTGAACGCAATGAATATTTCATTGAACCTTTAACATTAAAACACAACGTAATTGTCTCGCATACCCTAAAGTAAATTAAACAACGTACATTAACCGCTACGATTCGATTACATCCCATCATTCCAGATCGCTTTTGTGAGCTTTTGCTTCCCCTTGTTAGGGAAGGAAAAGCTTCCACAGACCAAGAAGCATACCGCAAGTGTGCCTCAACATTGTTCCTTTTATTTGATTCGCGTTTGTTAATAAAAGACGTTCGCACGAATTCAAGCCACAGTACCAACCGCTCCCTTTTGACAAACATCCTTAAGGCAACCAACTAAGGGAACGGTTTTTCTCCTTTTCACTCCATTACTATGCATCGCTGGATAGCACACTCCTTGACGGGTGCGTCTCACGGTGAACGATGCCAAGACGGGTGAAACATATATTAATCTATTCCACCTGTCGGAACTCGCGGTGATCCACGAACGGATCGGTGATGTGCACTTCACTAGGGTGAAGGAAACGTGTCGTGGAATTTGTTACACGTCATGCTAGGGCGGAACGTTGCGATGAGCTATTTGTCGCTCCCCGAAACCGAACAGCTGCCGTGTTTGATGAAGAGCGCGTCGGAAAAATGGGAACAACCTTCCATCAGTGTATACTTACTTTTGCACTGTACTGCACAGGGTCTTCTGTTCTACAATGATTGAGACGGGTACGGTGTGACAGTGTTTTCCTTGCCATAATTACAACACAGATTTGTATATTGAAATAACTCCTTATCATCAACTACTGCTATATCTTTAAAGCAAATGATTTGACTCTATACGTATGAGTTTCATTATTTAATAAAATTAAATATGAAGTATTTCCAAGACGCATATTGAGTATTTACTATTTGGTTGAAGTTTGACTAAAATAGTTCATGGTTATCTGTATTTCAAATGTTTGTTATCAGAATGATGGTCACAGTCAGATACTACTTAAATCAACGAATTTTTCACCTAAAAGCCTAAAAATTACTGCAAAATTTTCTAGGCCAGCGCCTTACTTACACGTGAAAAATACATTGAGGGATGTTTCCCATATTGTCGATTGCTGTTTAGGCTGCAATCTCGGCAATTTCGTAACCCATAATTGCTATGTAAACAATCGCTCAAAAACAATAATCTTTCAATCAACAACATAAACTTTCAATAATTGCCATTCAGTCGATTGCAACTTTCGTTTGAATAAGCAACGTAATTCTAGTAAAACTAATGTAAATTAAACTCTAACAAAAATATCCCCAATATAGCCTGTAACTTCAATGTAGCCCTTTTCTTACCTTACGTTGGCTCAAACACACAAAACATCCTGGAAGTAGTCTACCATTTTACATCATAGCTCATCTAATAAAAGCAATATCTTAAAACACTCAACACGTGGAGCCTCTGAAATTTCTCACATTGCTTAAAAATGTAGAGAAATATTTCAATTCATTGAAAAACCATCAACTGATTATACGGCATTCCAGGAAGCATACATTCACGGGCTTTAAAATTCTTCGAACCGTGTTAATGCTTTTAATCAATGTACGTTGTGATGTACAACACTGAAAGCAGCTTTTTTTTTTTGCTGTAACAATAATCTGCACCGACTCACCTCACTCCAGCCAAAATTTCGATCTCCATATTGTTAGGTTTATTGACACAAATCATGTTCCTTTTCTTGGAACTAAAAATACGTCCACTTTTTGTTTGCCTGTAATCCAAAAATTCATCTTCTATATTCATCACATCTACTCTCTTCCCCAATACAATTCCTATCCCACAAGCACACACGTGTGCCACCGGCAGGGGCTTACCGTGCAGTAAGGTGAGATTTTTATTTTTGAAAAAACAATTCCACAGCTTTCGGGATATTAAATTCCACCTACCAGCTATTCCGGCTGCTGGGAAACGCTGCTCCACTCTACTCAATGGTTGACCAAACAACAAAGCACATCAACGGAGAAGATGCTTGCTTCAAGGTGGCATATTTAAACATCCCTTGTGCTGGAGTTATTATTTATCGATTGTCTCGATTTTTTGAGCGCGAGTGGGGGACGGGACGGCCCTTTTAACTTCTGATAAAAGTCCTCAGGGCATTACCTATTCCTGGAGAAGCTGAGTAGGTGTTTATGAGTATCGACAGCTGGTGGCTTTTGCGCTGATGGAATGAGATTGGAGGGTGCTAAAACCTACATCAACGTTTACCCGTAGCGCGTTCGGAACGATTGCTGGAGATTTTCATTTCATATCCTGATTTATTGTAGCTACTTTTCGCTTTATTCATGCCTGGGATGGAGGCCTTTTTTCTTCAGCTGCGTGCGTTCATGATTTAGGATCAAATTATACCGTCTGGTGGGAAGGATATTAATTTAAAGCTTCCTTGTTTATTGTCCTGTCTTGTGTGCGGAGCTTCTTTTTTTTGTTTTGTACATTCAGCAACATATTAAATGGTCCCAAATTGTGTGTGCTCATGCTTTTTTCACGCTCGGTTTTTATTGCTAGCTATGCTGAATATGCTCATTACAGAATCAAATGGCCCTACCAATCGCAAAACCAGTGGTCAATTGGTTAATGATAAAATTGTATACCTTCCGTTCTATGCACGTTCCTGCGTAGCGTAGAATATTGCGTGTCCAACAGAAGATAACCTTCCTGCTCGCACCTATCGTCCCACGCGTGGTCAGCAGAATTATGAAGCCAATGACATTTTTATGATAGCATCATATCAGCCCATTACAAAACAGCCGAACGAGCGCAAACCACCGAAAGGGGGGGGAGGGCAGCACTAGGGACGTCCATCCGGAAAAGGCCTACCTGATAAACGGTGACCACGAAAACCACGGATTACATAAATTGATAAACTGATTCATTAGCCGAGATCGGGTTAATGCGTCAATGTTGCTCTTTCCCCATCGTTCGAATATTGCTGCAGCTGGGATGCGGTTGAGCGTTCGCTTTCGAGTCGGTACGGGAGTGCCGTTTTACTGCAACGAATGACACACTTTTGTTGTAGGGAATACTTTAAACGCTTTGTGTACGCCTCATTTGCTAATTATTGTTTTTGGTTTAAGGTAAATATAAACTGTATTGGCTTATAATGTGTTTGATTTGCTTAATCAGTAAAAGGTATATTTGTATAAATGTTGCGTTTATTACCAGTGCAATATTCAATATATTTAATATTTATGTTTACATAGTATTTGATCGGGAAAAGGTTTCAGCTATGGTCTTGATGACAACCTGAATGTTCATACTACTTCGTGTTTATTCATAAAAAGGGTACATTTTGAACATGTAAGCATTTTGTTCAATTATATCGTAAAATGTGTGAACTTTATTCCGAAATCCTTAGAGTTTCCTAGGAAAGCTTGTGTTTTTGTTGACGCTTGAAGTGATTCTAAAACTACGAAAATGCTGATTTTTACCTTAACTATTATACACGATAATTTATTTATTCAAACTAATGTCCTTTTGATCCTCTCAATTTTTCTCAATTCTCAATTTTTTAACGTTTAATATAGAGCCTCTATCTTCTTCTTCTTTATTGGCTCAACAACCGTTTTCGGTACCACACTAGTGGGCTTGGATTTCAGTGACTTAACCATAACAGGATAATCTGGTCTACATAGGGGGACAGAGTCTATTCGGGATTTGAACTCACGACGGGTATTTTGTTAAGTCGTACGAGTTGATGACTGTACCATGGGAGCCTATAGGGATTATATAGGACTAGGAAAAATACTAGAAATGTTTTTATGGTGGTTCTAGGCCAAAAATCAGCCAAAAAGGTTCAATTTGGAACACAAATCAAGATATTTTCGAGAACTCGTAATATTTTCACAAAAATAAGTTATAAAAATAAGCGTAAAATTTCTCACTAACCAAAAAAAGGAATTAATCCGCAAATTTAGCAAAATGAAAAGGTTAAATTACCAAATGACTTCACATCAAGCACACCTTTCGCGGCCTGTGTTGACTACAGTCATTAACTAGTAATACATTATATATTTTCATCGCTGAACATAATGCATTTCTGACGATTGAAATTTTAGGTTTCTTTGTCTAACACCAGAATAGAAACACAATACGACAGCCATTAAAATCATACCACCATTATGAGTACAGCGCTGCAGTCAGAAAAAGATTAATATTTTCATAAATTTGTTATTTATAGTGATAAAAATAGCCATAGTTATGAAGATAAAACGTCTTTCAATTGCTCTACTGTCAAATATGTGTATATTTATCTTATCGACACTTTAAATGCATTAAAACACAAATTGTACCATTATTGTTACATTTGCCCTATCTTTTGTTGAAACTATGATTACACTGAATGCGAAAAAGTCCTGTAGAACTTATAACAAGGTCGATACCTTTTCTGAAACATTATCATTAAGGAAGTTTTATTTCTTTCACAGTATTTTTTTAACTTAAACCCCACGATCGCAGAAATAAATCTTATCCCTGCTCTGTCCGCATTTCCCATCCACCCATGTGCATTCTACAGCGTTTTAATGTAATTTACTCAAAAAGTTCCACCAAACCGTCGCACTTGCCACAATGCAAGACCACTGCCACTGTTCAACAGTGGTTTTGATGTTTTTGCTCACGGAAATCATCGCCCGAAAACAACGCAACCAAGTTAAACGACGCTGACAGAGGAATGCGTTAACGACCATTTCCGCCGCAGGAAGCCCGACCTACGCGGGCGGTGCAAGCAAAATCAAACAAACGAACATCAAACATCATAACGGCACACAAAAAGCCGGAATGTGGTAAACGACGAATAGTAAGTACACCGTGGTAAGAAGGTGAGGTAATCGACATAGGGGGAGAAAACAGGAATCCTCCTGCAGCAAAGAAAGCAGACGACGATTTCAAAAAGTGATTATGGAATGGGAGGGCCGGACGAGAGAGAGAGAGAGAGAGAGAGCGAATAAAAAACGAGGATAGATTTATTTGATATAGAATTCATTTTGCCAAATTTATGACTGAGCAATGTCCGTCCTTTATTCTTGTACTCCAGCCGGTTGAGGTTTGTTCTGCGAATGGCCGTATTCGCCTTCGCCATTTCCCAAACTAAATGTGACAGCCTGCCGGATCTAGTAACGATTGTCCGCGAAGAAGTAAAGGATGTTGGAACTTTTGCGAACAATTTCCGGAGGCCCTTTTTTCTAAAGCTTGGGCGGCATTTTTAAGCATCTTTTATGCTTTCACAAAACTGAGACACTTTTCTTTGTTGCACGAGCTGCAGCTTTTTCTATCATCAAACATAATCATGCTTATCGGACTGTGGTTACTAAAATTGAATGTTACACTTTTGGCGCTGCTATAGGTCCACATCCAACTAAACGTGAACCACAACGCTGAACATCAACGCTTAAAAGCTCGTACTAGACACGACAACAGTCCACACCCTTTAATTTCTGTCCAAAGCTTTCACAACAAAGGAGGAGGGGGGGGGAGCATCTTTTCCACGTTTGTCTCTTAACCGTGCTCTTTTCAGCTGCTTTTTTATACAAAGCAAAATTCAAATACCAAATCATGGCAGCGTCCTTGGAATCAGGTTTTTGTAAAGGTTTTTATTATTTTTCTACCATTGGTTCTACTTTTCATCCATGGGCACGATAGTATCACGATGGGACCACCAACATTGCTCCCCAAAAAAGTGAAAGAACCAAAACCCAAAACGAACCAAACAATGCTCAACCGAGGCGAGGGTTCCGCTGGTGCCGTGCTGCTGCTTTGTGCATTTGCAGTGCAGCCGGGGAGGAGAATGCAAATGACAAAGTTTTTGGTTTCAAGTAAACACATTTTACCCGTGCTTTTGACATTTATAAATGGGTTTTTGTGGAATGTTTTTGGCCGTCCTCGCCCACACACACACACAAACAGTGGTGGTGCTATCTACGCGAGCGCCTAGTCGGAGTCTAGCGGCAGCCCATGGGCATCAGCGGAGCGGCCTGTATCAGTTCTAATTTTTCTCTTTTAGGTAATTATTTTTGTAGTTGTCCTAGTGGAAAGTACTTTTTTTTAACTTAATGAGTTAATCGAAGAGCATATTCTGCAAAACAATCAATGTAACGATATAGAAAAGATATAAAATAAATATAAACGTTTCGATATAAAACAATAAGTACAACACATATTTTACATATATGTTGAGAATTTTTGTTACCATTTCTGCTTAACATGTCTGTTAGTTTATATCGAAACGAAAACATATCAATTTGTATTTTTACAACCCCATATATAATACAAATCAATAAAAAATACCATGTAAGAATCAACAGACAAAAAGAAGATCTATATGCCTCCCCATAACCCTTACAATTCCAATGCGTACGGTTGCAACACGAAACCTAATGAAACGCAAGCAGCGATAGATAGCGAAAGGCAACTTTAGCAATAAACAAAGCTCATCTCGACAATATGTCATCCATTGGGAAGTTTTCGTGCATTAAATGCAATATTGCCCTCCCGCATCAAAGAACAACCGAGCGTACCGCAGGAGCGCCCAGCACAGCAGGGACGTACAGCAAAAACAAAATACAAAAGCACATTCCAAAAAACAAGCATAACTTGCCCATAAAACGTAAATTTTCAGCTGTTCTTTTTTTTGCATTTAGCTTTATTTTTATTCTTTCTCATCGCTGCATCCTTCCGTGCTTCTCCAGTGTTCCGGTTCCACTCGGTTTGGCGCCATTTCAGATCGCGCTTCTGTCCGCCCGTTCTGTTCGGGGCAACGCCGGCAGCTACCACCACTGTCAACCTCTGGCAGGTCGCGCGTGAAGTGCCTAAGCTGGTGGTGGTGGGAAGGTGGTACCGGAAGGACACACGGCGTTACACACCGATACGTGCGCGTCGCGACTTTTGCACAAGAATTCGAAATATTTATGTTTACAGCGCCAAAACTTTGCCATTTTCGCCTGTCGCACCGCGCTCGGTACTGGTTCAGCTTTGGTACAAAACTCTGAGCAATGTGAGCGTAGAATGTTCTGGGGTTTGGGAGAGCAACAATGAACAAAACATGTTTAGTTTTTTTTTCGTATTGTGATTGTAAGTTTTCAAGTTCTGACATGGTTAAAATGTAAATAGGAGTCATTTAGCACACTTTACTCTCTTTAAAGGTGCATCATGAAAGGTTAAATAAGTGTGTTTAATATTGATAGATGTTATCTACAAAAATGGTAAAGACATATTTTAATAATTGTATTATTGAGTTGAGAGATGAGTTAGTTTCATGACACAGTCGTTAAGTTCGAGAAACTACGGGCATGAAGTTCCCTTTCATCCGTTCAAGCTTCATTGACATATCAGGACTGACTATCCTAACAGGTAGAGGCATTTCTGGTCACCAAATTCAGATATGCTAGCCCATATAGAAGGCTATAGGCTATAGCAAACTTATGATGGGTATGCCAACTTAGAAAAAAGGCTTTAGTAGTGACGCCCAGGCCTTGCAATCTCCACAATCTATATCTGGACCCTCGAAAGCTTAATATGTGGACCGCGATGACTTTGTAAAGCTTAGAATAAAAAGTGCATTGTTGTGACTATTTCCATCGAAAATGTAATTGCTTTTTAAGGCCAACGTAGACGTAGACCAAGCTTAAATAATAGAAAGATATAGAATATATAAACGTTATCCTTAGCTATATGAAACGTCTCTGTGATAAGGTTGCAATTAAATTGATGTGCAGGACCATCTTCATCCACCACACATGACTCCGAGAAGGGTCGGGAAATTAATTACAAGACTTAACACCAGCTCAAATAAAAATACGATTGGAACGAAAACACCCATTTCTTCCCCATTTTAGGATTTTTGATTTTTGAAAACGTAGGATTTTTGCGAAAAAAACCCAATCTCGATAAGAATCGATGCAAGTCCAGTTTTGAAAAGAAGCAATCACATTGGTTGGCTTGCTTTGAAAAACAAAAATTAAATAACTAATAGCGATTAAATATGAAAGTTAATAGTAAAACACAACAATCTATAACATACATTACATATCCTTCAATCAGTGAAGGACATTCTGATTCAGGTTCAAATATTTGATGAACTCTTTGTCAATTAATGCTACTTCAGCCAGCATTGGCTCAGATACTACAAGCTATTTGTATGGGCAATCAGTTTCTCTTTCATTATAGCACATATCCATGGCATACTGACAACAAACAAAAGCTTTCTTTAGCTCTTTAGGAGCTCTTTAAATAACGTTATAGCGCATACATTAAATGAAGAATTGTTTTACGTATTGTTGCACTGCCAAACACTATGCAAAATTGGTGAAATATTTACTCAATAGCTCTACTGAATAATACACATCCCATAATTCCACACAAAACAACACCTGCTTGGACATATTTACCCCACGCTCCGCTAACACCAAAGCGGGCATGTCAAATCCTTTTTCATTAGAAAGTTACCCAGGAACAGGTCAATTTGTGGCGGTCATAAAAGAGTGGTGTAAAACTTTTAAAGCACTTTGCCGACGGGGTGCACTCCACCCTGTAGTTCAGTGTGAGCTCGGGAATCTCTGGAGGGGAAGAAAAAGGAAAACACCAACAACAAATACATCCTCAACACCCCGTGGCCCAAACACACAGCAAGAAAGAGATAATGATGATATGTTAACCGCAAGGCCAACTTGCCTCTTCAACCCTGGGTGCAACACCTACTCCCTGCTTCCCGATTAATGCTGTTTAAAAACTAACCTCTCCCTTTCCCTGTGGAAGGGTGTGCATGGACGCGAGAACAAGATCCATAGGGATGGAGCGCCGTTCAGTTCTCATACGTTCCCAGGCACAACTATCCTCGACTGTCGCTGCCGTGTTGCCGTGGCGAGCATAAAAAGTTGCCTAGTTTAAAGTAATTTGTTGCTCCGCTGTTGGTGCTTTTGAATTATGAGCACTGCTGTTTGCTGCGATGTTTCTTTTTCTCCCTGCTCTGCTGTATTTTTTTTTATTATTTTTACAGACCATTCCATGTACCGTGGATGAAGGTTCAGGGTTTTTTGTTTTGTTCCTACACACTGGCCTTAACCTGCCCCACCCATTGCAGCCAGCGCGCGCCCAGCTCGTTAGGATGTGCGGCACTATCTTTAAACGGATTTTTCCCTATTTTTCTTGCTCATCTGTATTTTTGTTTTCCCCTTCATAACACTACTTGCTTCCACGTGTTCTCCATTCACCACTGTGCTATATTGTCTATCGGAAGCTCTTTTTTTTAGTGCAACGCTTGCGGTTCCTGCTCGCTTCCGAAGCGCGTCTCCTAACCGCCATTGTTCAGGAAGAATGGTTTTGATAAAGGTTTATGGCTTTTATTGCTTTTATTTATGCCATGGTTATAGATCAATACCGTACCTACCGATGATCTCAGAACGTATGTGTATGTGCCTGTGTGTGTGCGCGTGTGCGCGTGTGTCGGTGCGTTTGCTCGAGTACTTGTTTGTGTCCTGTTTTTCTTGCCGTCCACAATTTTCAAAACCACTCAAAAGTTGGCAAATTTTTCCTCGAACCCCGACCCAAACCCTTGAGTTCGATCGCGGTGCGCACGGTTCGCGGCCCATCCCACCACCAACCCCGGCACCGGTTATGATATATGCTTCGCGTGAGTCTGACAGCGGTTGGCGCCTGGAGTTTGTCGTCCTGCGAAGTCAACAAGAAGCTTTCCGCTCGGAATCGGGCTCTTTTTTATATCTCTCTCCCCCCCCCGGTCGCTGGAATGTGTTTTTTGTTAAGTGTTCTTGTTTTTCTCCTCCTTTATGTGTGTTTTTGTTTTACTCCCTTTCTATTTTTGTTTGGCTTGTCTGCTGTCATCTGTCGAGTCTATTTTCGCACAAACAACAACAACAAATACAAAAAGTGCCACAAAAAAGCGGGAGCGGCACCGTGGGCATAAACAACAATTCAGGACTATTTTTTCGCACGGCTGAAGCGGGCATTATGCATACACATGTACGCACCGAAGCAAAGGAATGCTAGGGGACAGAAGGCGACACAACTAAACTAAGACTACAAGAAAGCGTTCACGATAAGTGGGTGAGTAATTTTTCATGCACGATTGATACAATTTTCTTACGCTTCTGAGAAAAATAAAATAATTCACCCAAAAAATTGGAAATGTACAATCACGTAAGTGATATTTCCTTCAATTTGTATCAATGTATCAATGTTTAGTCTTATAGATCAACAGAGTTCAAGTTTTAGCCATAAAACACAAGACAAATGCTGGAGGCGTGTTTTGCATTGAAATTCATTAATATTGAAATCTTTATTCACTCAAATCGAGTGACTGGTGCAATCATCTGAATGCTGTGGTGGATTTAGATAAAGATAAAGGTGTTCTGGCACTCAGCTTTGATTCGCCAATGATTCGCCAGTCTCGGGGCCCCACGTTCATAATCGCGGAGACCCTGCGAACTAGCACTCAGTCCACTTGTATACATACTGCATACTAGGCTTGGGCAATTCGGTTCATTTCCATGAACGTGAACGTACTAGTCCTTTCATTCAGATGAACGGAACGTGAATCGCGATTCATTCGTTCAATTCAGTTTATGAAAATATGGTAAATGGTTTTATTTCGCAAGAAGAACATAATTAGTGTATTGCATCTTGAAAATTATTAGACAGACCAGGAAGATCCTTATTACGATTGGTAAGACGTTCTTTTCATGAACGTCCTGGTATTACGGTTCACATTCATATTTGTAAGGCGGGAATGAACGGCCTAGCGTACTAGGACGTTCTTTATATCGACGGATAGGTCGTTCTTTTCGTGAATGTCCTTCCATCGATGAATGTGTTACCATCGATAATCGACTGTAAGGAGAAGAAGAAGCTGGCAAGAAGTTTTACGACTGATACAGGAAGAGGGGCGAGGACAAACGCCGCCCGGTTTGCAGCCACCATCGTGTTCCGAAAAGGGCGAGGATGAATGCCGCCCTGGTTGCAGCCAGGATATGCAGTGCGGAACGAGTTGCTGGGAAATGCTCTCCTGTCGCATGAGGCTAGCGGGACAATACGGTCGCCGCCGGGGTGATTTCCTAGAACGTCGTAGCAACGCTTACGGTATACGGGTAGCGCGGTCCCAGCAGAGGAGCCGAATTTCTGCTCAAATGCCCCAGAATGATGAAACTAGAGCCGGAGGATGCCAGCACACCGATATTCCCGCAATGAGAATGCCGGACTCATGTCCCACCAAGAAGGTGTTCGACAGCGATCCCCAGTTCGGCATAAGGGACAGGGGAGCACAGCAAACGCGATGGCTGTACCTGGTGAAGCGAGACATGTTCGAAATCGGGTGTCTAGTAGTGTTGGGTCATACGATTCATTTCACGACCCGACCAGGAGTCGGGTGCAAGCCAGTCGGAATCGATTCCGACCCGTGGGTGCCGCGGGTGCGCTAGGTCGGAGTTGGAATTGTCGCAAAGACTTTTGCGATTGTCGCAAAAACTTTCGCGATTGTCAGAAAAACTTTTGCGATTGTCGCAAAAAGTTCTGCGATTGTCGCAAAAAAATCTGCGATTGTCGCAAATTTTTTTGCGATTGTCGTAAAAACTTTTGCGATTGTCGCAAAAACTTTTGCAATTGTCGCAAAAACTTTTGCGATTGTCGCAAAAACTTTTGCGATTGTCGCAAAAAGTTCTGCGAT
>VTWG01012160.1:0-12407 GCA_008817895.1 Anopheles fontenillei | reverse complement strand
GCTGGAAATCACGAGATTCGACTTACGCGGAAATTCGAGATACGCGGAATTTTGCGGCCGTTTTCGGTCCCCATTAACCGTGTATCTCGGGGACCGGCTTTCATTCTAAAATATCCTAAAAGTAGCTGACAATCATTCCCCAAGCTGTTTAATACATGAATTAGTTGAAACAAACAACCTTCTGATGAGAATGATCCAAGCTGCAGTCCAAGGGGTACGAAAGTGACAGCTCTACAGTATAACCGAACATGTCAACGCCTACTTCCGAACAATTCTATATCTCGCTGAAAGAGTCTATTAAGGCCGGAGGACACTGTCCATACTCGCTAGTGTAATTTCGATTTTCACTAGCGCATCTGGCGGCGACTGGTGGAAGCTTTTTTTGGTCATCGAGGGAATGGACGTGTTGAATCTCAAAACAAAGTATTATTTTCATCGTTTTTCATTGTGAAAATGGATGCAATGCGAACAAAACATATGTCCATATCTACCTTAAAAATAAAACTTTTCTTGTCCGATTTAAGTAAAACATATGGAAAAATAACATATTTTCTGAAGCGGCCCCAAATTGTTTGGAAAAATGCTTAGGTCAGCCACCGCCAGATGTGCTAGTGAAAATGGAAATTACACTAGCGAGTACGGACAATGTCCCCCGGCCTTTATATGCCTGAACAAAACTACAACTCGTTGAACATGTCTATAAAATCCTCAAAAACCCTGTAAATGTGTGGACAAATACAACACTATAGCCTCATCAAGCGCCAAACGTCAAAATCATCTACCCAATGGGCTTCAAATATGACTGCACATTTTGTCCCACCTGAAATGCCTTGCTTACTTCAGACAAAGTGTACAAAATTTCATATGTTTAAAAATATGCCATGTAAAACTTCCACACAACCCTGTGACATTGCTTAAAGCTAAATTTCGTAGTGGTAAAGATTACATCAATATGCTGCTAAATATCATTTTGTATTTTAGCAATGGAGAACACTCCAATTTAAGCCTATAAATGTGTCCTTGCTGTGAAGTAATGCTTAAATAAAGAGTGTCCATTTTGCCCCGCATGCTCATTTTGTCCCATTTACCTCTAACCCAGTAACGAAATGCGCGCCGAACTGACGAAATAGGAATCAATCATATTTTGCTCCACGAAAAAAGGGCCCTTGCCCACTGTTACACACCAATCGACACTTCGGAACGTTTTCGTGTGTTCTTTTCAGGGGGGCTAAGTGCATTGAAAGACACTGACATTAACATTCTCGGTTTGTTTTTCATGCTCGTTTCACAGCCCACCAAAAAAACGTGCGCACACGTGATTCATTTTGGTTACACATATTTTGACAACGAGGTGAAGATTTATTTTCACCCATTTATCACCTTCACCTTTTGTTGTTGCTTTTTTTGTGTTGCTCCCACCAGCAAACATGATTAGCCTCCTCTTCTGCGTGTAAAGGGATGAACCAATCGAAGAAACACTAAAATCCTCTCCCGTAAAAGTGGATGATTTAATGAACACGGTCGGCAGCAACAGATGGTTCGTTCAAATGCGATTGAATTTATGTCCATTATTATCGGTGGACGGTGCCACACTCGAGAGGTGAAGCAGCTGAAAGGCGTATTTTAACACGGCTAATTTTCTTTCTATCGCTTGCAGGGGAAGTCAATATTGGTGTTGGTAGCAACACAAGATCGAACACATAAAAACGATTCCCCTTTTTGGAGTGGGATGGAACGGCAGCCAGCAATAATGAAACCTTTGCACAAGGCCTGAAAAGCTCGTTTGTTGGCGGCAGCCTCCGAAAATGAGCCTCCGTGGATTTTCCTCCTTCCGCCACAGCCACCGAACGCGTGCGGTCTCGCGCCTCGCTCGTAAACATCGTTCAGCAAACCGAAGCAACACTCACCTGCAGGAAAGAAAAACAAACAAAGAGCAATTAGAATGCTTCTGCCTTATTGTAGCCCCTGTTCCGCGCTGGGCGAAGGAAAACAGCCGCCCGGTAGCAAACATAAAACCCCCCACGAAAAATAAAAGCTACCATTCTCACGTTCCATTGGCCCACAGCGTCCTTTAGGGCAGTGAAGAGTTTTCAGCTCCACACACAAAAGCCACACAATGAAGATCGTTCTTCTAACAAATCGTCGCTTCAGCAAACTGACACATTACGAGTTTTGTGTGTGTGTTTGCAGCTCGGCCATTCCCCCAGGGGAGCTATTAAATTCGGACCCGCTTGCTTCTGCGTGTAGCTTGCGCTTACAAGCAGGTTGGTTCGTTTCCGGACTCCGCACGCAAACGCGCAGCGAGACACAGCAAAAAGCAAATAATTCCCTGCTTCGCTTTTCCGGAAGTACGCTACACGAGAAAGGTAAACACAGACATTGGGCTCTGCAGGTTTCTTTGTGGCGAACGTCACAAGATAGCGCTAAATTCAACCAATTCAACCTCAAAACCAGCGAACCAGCGAGCTGTTAGAATGCAACACCTGAAAAAAATGCGGAACTTTCCGGGAAAATCACACCGTAGAAGAAATTTTTGGTTTTCTACTGCTGCTTAGTGTGTTTTCATAAAATATGCATTTCGGGCTTAACGGTAGTGAGGGGTGAAGACGACTGCTGATTTGGACTGATCCGTACCCAAACCTGTCCATCATTGGCCGGGAAAGATATTTTTATTCCTCATTGTTTCCGCCGGCACCGAGCTCACTTCAGGTGAGCATTTACATTTCTTTCCCAAAATCGCCTCTCACCGCAAGAAATAAGCTCGCTTAGACAATGCAACATAAATTCGTTAGATTTCATAATTTCCTACCCGAAGGAAATGTACGAAGCCCGGACGAAGGTGTTTTCGATGTAAAATTTAACACGATTCTGAGCGATAAAGTTTAGACTTTATTTGATATAAACGCCGTCGAACGGTAGAACAAAGGGCAAAGCATTTCGTTGTGAGTGAAGCTTGAACACCTTCTTACTGCATTTAAGGCAACCGTTTTTCTCCCCCAGAGGTATGCTTCTTCGTCGTGTACGATTGAACAAGCAAACAGAGCTGCCAAATGCTGAATTGTAGCAGCGCAAACAGCAGAGGAAGGCCCTATTATGTTCTTCGAAATATGTTCCAACGGATGTTCTTCGCCCCGGTCGATGTCAGGCATGAATTTTGTACACTTTCACACACACAAAAAACGCTTTCATCCTCGCACCAAACAAGGACTTTCCAACGAATGCGCGTGTCTGTGTTTGAGTGCACTTTTATCTACTCTTCTCTCCCAAAACACGAGGAGAAAATCAAGCAACGCGATAAAACTCCACCGTCATCTATTGGAAGGAAGGGGAAAATTTCTCTATAAACTATCACCCCCTCCCCTACTCCTTTTCCCAGGGCGCGTGCGACTGACAATTATGTGGCCGCTTTGCTGGTGGTGCGGCCCGTTTGCTTTCGGTGGGCGCCCGGCATGCTTCATGTTCACTGTTTCTGCGATTGGGAAGCGGCACTTACCCGAAATCGACCCCCGTGCGCCCCTGCTGGGCGCAAGTGATCATTGATAATGTCTTCATTCCCGGGCGAGACCGCCCCACACGCCGCTGCATTCGGTCATTGGAGCTGAGAAGATGAGAACAACAATAATAACTTCTCTATCGCACAACCGATCGATGATGGCGCGTCGTGCGGCAGAGGAGAAAACATGTAACCGATAGAGCAAAGGGCCCCATTCGGGAATTACCACATTCAGTGTGCCCCAGCAGCGGTTTGGAACGCGACGCATCATCGGTGGAATGTGTGGCAGAGACTTTCGAGCACGAACCACGAGTAAGTGTGCATTCGGGCGACAGATAGCGCACACTCACGGGCGGATGCATTCGAATGCAAATGAGTAAATAAGAGCCGGAAAGATGCCGGAAAAGGAGGCGAGGGGAGCTGCAACTTCCTCTCCCTTACGTCCTCTCTCACCCTTTATCGGCGGGAGAAAATAAGACAAAAAATGCACAATGCCAACGCAGCCCACGGCGGTGCCTTTCGGGACCGGGTCGGGGGTCAAATAAAAACTATCAAATAAATAAATTAAACACTCTGCGGACCTCGGTGCTGCTCCGCAGCGGAAACACACACCGGAGACGTCAAATTATGACAATTTTAAAAGCAAATAATTGTATTTCAACATCATTAATTCTGGCCGGACGCATGAATGATGATGATGATGATGATGGGGAGAGATGAAACCGAAAGAATTGTATGGAGAGTTTGCAGTGGCATCGTCCAGGTTTGCTTATGTTGATTAACAATTTATTTTATTCGAACTATTTGGTTGTTTGGCTCTCTTCTTCAAACTGAGGAAACAGCAAAAAAAGTGTGAAGTTTTGTGTAACTACCATTAAAAATGGAAACTTTTCACATCATAATACTCCACAACCATTCTCCCATGCTCTCTGCTGCCTTCAGCGAGCTCCGGCGGCGTTCAAACAAAACAGCTCCAAACAGCATTCTAACTTCCAAGAATAACATTCCAACTTCAGGAAAAAATGTTTAGACATGAGTTGCCCAAACATCCAAACACAGAAGCGCTTTAACTGATTCTACAAACTGACTTCGACTTTCACGCTATCGTGGCTCCCCGTGTGTGATCACTAAACCGTGACGAAACAATTCTTCTAGAACAGTTCACCACCGGCTACAAAAGAATGTCTCCCTACATGCTGCTGATGTTCGGAAGAAACTACCTCTGTTCTATCTCTTGATTGCAAGCCGTGTGTAGCACACACACAAGCCTACATCATGTCGCTATCGAACCGATAATTACTCATCCATTACAAATTGTTTCGCAAACGTTTACGCCACCCTGGCGCACGCTATCTTCATTTGGGGTGAGAAACATTGGAGCATTGGGGGGAATTGGTCAATAGATATCGGTTTCCAATCAGTGCGCTAGGTCACGGTATGTGGTTCAATTTGTCTTTCGTTCGCTCTTCTCCCCTGTCTCCTCCCGGAGAACCGACACTCTATCGGCATGATTGTAGTTCGATGGATCGGGCACATCTGTCATTGTTGGGTAAACGGTGGTGCCATGTTCTTTTGCAGCCGTGTTTTGCCGTCCAAACGATTCAACCCACACCTCCATGCAGTGCTGCTGTGACGTTCAATTCGGCTCAGAAGTCACTCCCCCCGGAGACAATCGAATGAGGTGCCAAATAAAGTCCGGAAAGAGGCTTAATTGGAGGAAATGGGTTGGTACTTCGCCACAGAGCATAGACGCCCGACCAAACTTCATTAAGAAGCGCTTTTATTACATCTGCGTTAGAAGACCTCTTTCCAATTAAAAGATTGACTCTTCACCCATTAATAGAGTTTAAGGGGGACTATGTAAATGTGTTCCTCCATAAACCAATGAGCGTAAGAATACGGATGACTTCAGTTAAATCGGATATGGTTCAGAATCACTCATGAGACATGAGACGACTGGCAGGCTCCTAGACAACGATTAACAGACAGCTTGACACCTCCAAGAATTCCGCCAAACGAACTTCGGCTTTCCAGTGTTGTGAATCCCTAGTACGGGATAAGGAAATATGATATCGCACATCGTTCCTCCGCTCAAGCCTCGTGCCTTGTCTACTGCTCCGGAAGATTAAGCGATTTTGAAGCCTCAGCTTTCTTTGCCGTCTAGAGTTTCATCGAGGCAAAACAACTGGAGCGTGGATCGAACTGGAAATATGCTTACTTGTTAAACTGAAGCAACACATTCTACGAGATTATAAAAACAAAACAAAGAAAGATAAAGATGTATGTTTACGTCGTCTATTCGCGCATCATTATAGCGCATCAAAGACACGTGCCCATAATGCAGGCAGGCAGTGCTGACGAGCACCTACTTCAACGACAGACGACCTGCTGTTTGTGAGTTTCTAAGAACTCTCTTTCTCTGGGCACAGAGCTTCAAGGGCAAATCGAAACATGATCATTAAGCTAAGGACAGCAGCAGCAAAAACAAAAATACATACCGTCATCTCATCACTTTTGTTGTTTTTCTTCCCAGCCCTCGCTACAAGCCCTCTCTACTGACGCTTCTCGGGTCAGTGGGCTGTAAATTAACCAAAGAAATTGAAAAGTTTCCCCCAGAACCGTAATCCAATACTCGATCCAGAGGATTTTATTTCTCTTTCAAACGATAGTGTGAAATGCTGGATGTACATCAGTTTTCTGGTTTTATTTTGCAGTTTTGCAACCGCTATTTGCAAGAGGTTCACAAGGTTCGGGCAAAAGAGCGTTCCAACATTATTCCATTTCTTCCCCTCATCACTTCTTCGCTACGTTAGTGCTGCAGCAAGAGATGAAACAAATTATTTAATTACAAATTGCCATATTAACACAAATTACACCGGCACGCTAAACATCCCCTTCTACCAAAAGGTGAAAGAAAAAACAACGGCCACCATAAAGAATATTTCTTTCCAAGAAATTGATAATCCAACGAGATGAGGAGAAACACAACACTGCAACCAGGTTCTCGTTGCCTCGCACACGTTTCGTGTGGCGATTGCAATTTCAGTGTTCATTATTTCATCGCATCCCACCATCCGCACGACGAAACACGGTGGAAGAGCAGAATGCACACACACACACACAAGAGAAATGCACAAGTTGCAGTGTTGTGCGCCGGGCGGTGAGTGCATCCCGCACAGGTCTGCTGCCGACGAAAGGGCGAGAGCACGCATATGCAGTTTGTTAAACAGTTGTCAGCTGTCAGAGAGCATGTGTGGAAAATGGATCGCTGGGAAAACGATCATCGAGGCGGCTGGGTGTGCATGTGCATCAAAAAATGGTAGGATGATTTCCAACAATTGCTACCGCAAACCCAACAAAAAGGGGTTACACACTGCATTGAAGCACCAGTGGAAAGATGCAGCAGGGCAGGAGAGGAGCCGTAAAAATCCGTCAAACCTGAAAACCATCCCAGCAGCTCAAAACACACACACACAAAGAGCGCGCGCGAGAAGTATTTGGTTTTATGTGTTTTTGTCTGTTCCGTTTTTCGTTCCACACGCCGCACACCGAACCGCATCATATGGTACAGCTGAAGACGTGCATACACTGCTGCGCCACCCCTGGGGAGGGAATGGCTGGACGGTGGGCAACAAAAGAATCGATCGGAAAGAACTCGTGCTGCAACAAAAAAAAAAACTCCCAAAAAGTTCTCGCCGAACCATCATACCCATAACACGATGGTCGATATAGCATAGCGAGACGAACGGGGAAACGAACAAAAACACGCTAAAACATAGCTTATGATAATCTCTTTGCCGCTTGTATGGACATGCACGCGACTGACCGGGGGGATCTGCTGGCGAGGGGGTAAGCGAGGCAAGCGGAGATCGCCTCGCATACTGTGTGGTGTTGGATTGGGAAAAAAAGTTCAACTGATGTTATTCTAACCCACGACCAAGCCGTTATCCCTCCGCTCTCAAAATCCGAGGGGAGCAACCGCCGGGTTCAATGGATTTTAAGTTCTGTGTTTTTCGTTTTGTTTCGTTCCACCGATGGCTTGGGCATGGTGGTGGTAGCGGGTGTGATTTGGCCACGCAAACTGCATTCGGCACCTTCTCATGTGCAGCTGCTGTCGGCGGCCACACCAAAACAGCTGTCCGTATGCGTTTTGTGCGCCCGAAAAGTTTATCACTATGTTGAGTGGTTCGTGCCTTCCACTGTCCGGTTCTCTGGCCTCAGCTGCCAACAAGGGACTCCCCATTGCTGCTAATCAAACCAACACGCACACACTGCTGCTGCTATGGTTCGGAATTGGCGGTACTTTGATTAATTGAATCGTTACCTCTTTTGTTTGGAGGGACCAGCCGCAAAAGGGTTTCAGTTTGTGGTGTGAGGCCTAAAAAAGAACCCAGACCACCCAAACCGTGTTCGAAAGCCGCACTAAATCCGTCATAATCATAGATAAATAATAGGAGCTTGGGAAAGGGATACGGTGGAAGAATACAGCGAACCGAGAAAATCGAGAATCTGATATAAAAATTCAAACCACATTCCACAGCAAACCCTGTGAGCCGGAAATGGACAAAACGGGTAAACACTGCAGCAGCAGACAGGAACGTTTCGATTTGTCCACCATGCTTCTATCTCTATTTCTCTTTATCTTCTCTTTGGTCCGAAGCTAGTTGGGACTTCGAGAACGTTTAGGAACAAATTTGATTTAAAATAACGACTAAAGCATTTCCAATTAGAAGCTCATAAATTTGGTGGTTTATCTAGGAACAAAGAGGGAACGACGCGGTACCACCTCTGCAATCGTGATCATTATTTTTACCGGAACTGCACGTAGCACCCCTTTAAGGAAAGCAGAAAAAGCACACACACACTGCTTCGTTTAATTTATTCTCCAGCTCTAGTTTTTTTTTCTTTTGGTTGTTGGGAAACCTTTCTACCTCGTGCTACAGCCCCAGCCCCGAATGCCAGACATGCGCGCCACTACATGCAGAGCTAACTAAAGCAGAGCCAAATGGTGGTGGTGTGGTTTGTGTTGAGCGATTGAAGTGCGCTTAAGCAAAACGCGTAGCCTCTGAGCTGATGGGAAGGTGGAGGTAAAGAACGCCATTAACACTTATTTTTATTGCATGAAAAGTAAATCAACACATTGAACGTGATGTGGAAGCAATTAGCGTGAGTGTGTTGCTGTTTGTAACGTTTCTGTTTTGCTACCGCTGGCTATATAACTGATCCTTCTCTTCCCAGAGCAAGTAAATCGGAATGTTTTGTGCGGCTTCCTCACCGGGAGGAGAGAGAGAAGGAACAGCAAATTGCAGCAAATTTACATGCAACTCTTGCATGCCCAGGTCACCACCAAAAGCAAATCTCGTTAAAAGCTGTCGTTTGAAGCTAACTCATGCCATTGTTTCGAAAAGGTTCCTTTCGCATCCTGGGACCATCCGGGAATACACAAGCTTATTATGCCAACCCAATATGTGTGATCGATGTGAACGCACGTTATTACCATTCGCCACGGACAATGGCTACGGACCGTGAGCGCCGTTTTTGGAGTTTGGCACTGAGGGGGAAAGACATACATGCACGTTGCTGGAACGCTGCGGAGACCACCGCATTTAGTAGGCTTTACCGTTGTCTCGTTACTCTGCTTCGGATATAGTGGAACAAAGGACACACAATTTGAGATCTTTGTCTGAATGGATTAATGTCATTAAATGTGAGCGAGTTCGGTTGCTTGTTAGAAAATGGCCAAAGACACGTGTTCCAGCAATGTTGTCTCGGTACCTGGACTCGGTAGGAAGATTAGAAAACCATGTCCCGCCAGCTGCTGGAAAGTATCTACGCCGGCAAGTTCGAGCAAACGATACGGAACATCTCAAGAGCCTAGTGAAGTTGCCTGAACTGCAACAGGCATCCCAGTGCGGCAGGAACACACTATGCCCGAATGTATCAAACACCACAAAGCCTGCACAATAATGTTACCCCTTTCGCTTCGTAATCGACCGACAGACCCTTAGAATGAGTCTGCGTTAGCGTGGTGCCGCCAACAATGGTCGCGCACGTTCCTGTCTGTCCATTCCGATTCCGGCCCTAACAAAAGGGACATCCCCTTTTAAGGGAGTCCGCTTGTTCGTGCCGGCTAAAGTCAAGCCAGAGAGATCTCGGGGTTCCTCGGAGTGAGCTCCACACAGTGTCTAACCCCATTATCAATTCAATGTTCAATTAAAATTGATTGAATTAACAGATAGCATTCCTCCGGCCGGCGTTCCCGAAAGAACGTGCAGTCCTTCGTCCGACAACCACCACTTCCTCCCATTCCACTTCAACATCTGACCGCGATGTCAGAAGCCACTGGAAGGGAAATCCAGCGAGGCCAAAGTTATTGACATGAACCATCCATAAACTCACCACGCTCCCTCGCTCTAGCAAGATCCTGGGTTTGTTTAGTCTGATCCTCATGCAACTCTGGGTCTCGCGCCGGGACGCTCTGGGAGACACTCCGCCCCAACAATTCGTGCGGCGTTCGTGTTATTTACATTTTAGAATTTGTTTAGCTCTGCTGCGGCGACTTTGTGGCGGGCGTTTGTGTACGGGGGAGAGTTGTGTGTAGACACCAGGCTCGAAAAACTGTTATTCACAGATTAAGGTGAAATTTGCATACGACTGCATAATGGATGCTAGCACAACGCCGTGCAATGCACCCCCGGCCGTTCTGCGCAGACCCTTTGGACTCGAGAGAAACATCCAATCCCCGCTGGTGTTGTCCACATGGGACAATGAGCACAATAAATTTACACTTTGTTAATCCATCTGCCAGGCGCTTCCGAAATGGATGCTCGGTATCTTCGGTGTTGGCCCTTTCCCAGGATCAACCGGTGGTGCACCAGTAGAGGAAATTCAAATCATCTCCATTTGTTGGTTCAGTGGTCAATGTGTGAATAGCCTCGTTCCGGTGTACTTGAAGCTTTATTAACTTACTGCATAATGGGAGATTGCTTGGTCAGTATATATCCTCGGCCAAGATAATCGAAGGAACGGCTTTTGCTTTGAAGCACTTCTGCCTCTGCAGTACACACATTTGCTAATCCAAACTCTATCAACAGTGCCAGGTGAGAGGATTTCAATGTTTTTGTGCCCCTTCCCAATGTTGCTGGACTTTGTTTACTTGCGTGTGCCGCCCAAGCGAAAGCACGGAAAGCTTAATTTAGTTGTGCACTCAGCGGCAAAATTGAAATGAAACAACTTCGCCAGGTGATGCATTCGCGTCGAGTCGGTGCGTCCTGGTCGGTTCAAGAGGTAGCGTAAGAAGACATAAACCTGCCAATTTGGTGTGTCATCCGCGAAGAAGCAAGTGTCTTCGTAGCAGCTCAAGCTGGTTTGAACTTCGACCGTTCGAGTGCGCTGAGATGGCGAAAATCCAGTCGATTGAGGTCAAGTACCAATCAATCGTCAACCGAAGTGCAGTACGCTCTTGATGGATGGGATCTAATCTTAAGCGCACTTTGGGACATCAATGCTTGGGAGGACCTTTCATCAATTGCAGAACAGACTCTTCTATTTATAGTACGCTTGTTGTTACAACGTAATTGTGTTTTCTTGTACGAGTAGGTTTTAAAGAATACATCATTAATAGATCCCAATTTACTATGACGTAGTAACGCAGTACCTGTTTGCGTTTCAGGAAAAAGTCAACTCCCCAATATCTCGTAAACGTTTCACTTAACTTGTGCATTAAATCACAGCTAAAACACACCACGCTAGATACAAAAAAGCCCCCATCATCACCATCAATCCTTGCCAGACACACCGGCAGACAATCCCATGGGTTAGCGGTTTAAGTAGAAAATGTTTGCCACTCAACAACCATCACCAGGGCCGAAACGGGACGAAAAAAAAAATACATCACCCCACAAAACCTCAGCTCATCAAAATATACCGAAATACGTCTGGCACAGTCTAGCCCTCTCTCCAGTCCCTCGGGTCGTAAATAATTCCGTTTGTTAGTCCAGAACATTTTTCCCGTGTTATTATCGAAAGCCACACGCGGTCGCGGTTTTTGCTCTCGCCTCGCTCAGTGTTACAGTACTGTTTTGCGGCCCGTGTGAAAGGGAAAAACTCGGTGCTTACACACCATGGCAACAAACGCCAATGGTGTGGGTTGAAAAATAAAACTAGACTCACTGGACGCTAGGCTAACCACTCTCCATCCTTATTGTGCGTAAAATAAAACTGATACTTTCGTTTGAAATAGAGAACAAAAAACCATCAGCCCACACTCCAATCGGATGAGCATAACGACCACCTCCTCCTCCCTCGCTTCACACAGGACACGCAGGGGATGAGCATTAAAAAAATATGCTTCCACTGTATCTGCCACTTCCGGGGGTGCGTAATAAACGAACGCATACGCACCACTACAGACCAAACAAAGTGAGCCCAAAGATAGGGAGACAACACCGTTCGAATGGCAATAAACGCGATCACAGGAACACAGGGACGCACGCAGGGAAGCGTATCGTGAAAATATCAAATTTCACACTCTACACCACACGCCCACGGTTTGCCATAAAACGGTGGTGCGTTCGAATAGATAAAAAGCTTCGCGCAGGAAACCGAAAACAAAACTGAAAAAATAACTAACGCACTAACGAAATTTATGCAGCATCGGGATGCTGCATGCACCATATGGAAAAGCAGCGAAAAAAGAAAAGAAAATCGAAATCGATGAAGAGCTTTACCATGCCAGCGGTATTATTAGCTAACTGAGCTGTGAAAAATGCAAAGCTCTAGTTTAGGTGTCCATCGAAAAAAACAAAAACCCACACTCGTGGAAAATTCAAATGCATTGAAACAGAAATAATACCCGCAGTCTGCGCAGTTCGTTATAGAATTATGCTCACACAAGCTGAAACTTCAAAAACAC
>VTWG01012154.1:0-15489 GCA_008817895.1 Anopheles fontenillei | reverse complement strand
AGAGCAACGATTATAGTGGAACATATTGGTGTGAAAGATGTTGAATGTTTTTAACATTAGCTCTTTCTAAAAGTGTGTTTATGCGCTTTAATATAAATTGTATGCGGTGGCATTCAATGCTACTATTTTGAAACAGTAATGCATACATTTAGGCGTTTTATACCATTTTGGAAGTATAAATTTAATTAAAGTTTTTGTCATTTATCTTGACGCAAATAAGTTCTCGTTTCAATTCTTATATGATTTTCTAAAAATGATGTGTGTACTACTGCATTGAAATTGTTAAAATATATATCTAAAAATCATAGTTACATTAGCACGGAATTTGTTTTGAAAAATGTAAATACTTATTCACTCAGAAAAAAAACTCCATTTTCATGTATAATATATGCATTTAAACATATTATAGAGCATAACATATTTAAATTGATTCCACAATTTACTTTAAATTGCTTTCAATTTCACAAAAAAAGCTTTAAGAAAAAATCATTTCATGCTCTGTTTTTAAAAACGCCACGCTTTTTCACAAGCATTTTCTTATTTGAAAAAGCATGAAAAGTGTTAATTAAACGAGCAAAAATGCATTGCTCTTTGCAACGACCAGTCAGTTCATCCTGCATGCCGATGCAAAACACTGGAACTACGCTACGCTGCAAATATTCCCCTTTGACGCATTTTTATCGCCGAGCCGATCCTGGCATTATCTGTGGCTCCTGTGCGCCATGCATGAAGCGTTCGGGATGAAGCAAAGCGAAAGAAACTGTATGCGTACCTCATCGTAGCATATTGTGGAAAGTACATATACACACACTTGAGAGAGATAAAGAGAGAGAGAGAGAGAGAAAGAGAGAGAGAGAGAGAGAGAGAGAGAGGGAGAGAGAGAGAAAGTGGAAAAAGAAACAACAGAAACGACGCCAGCAAGGTCAGAAGGTTAGGAGTCACGTCATCGACCCACCCCAGCCCTGAATTCCGGAGCTCGCATTCCGGGTCATCTTCTCGGGCGTTGGCAGCTGGTGAAGTGCGAGTACGTGCGCCAACTAGCATGAAAGCACTACAGCCACACACGCACACAGGCTGTCATATAGGTTGCAGCAGTCTTAGTCCCAGCAGCAGCAGCAATGGAAATAAGCCTGCAGCAAACCCTGCCAGCAAAAAGGGGTGGCGCATCACATCATCACCCGATTAATGCGCCCTCCTCAGCTGTACTGCTGCAATCCACATCCACCCTCCCCTCAGCTCCATAACCTGCATGACAGCTCAGCTGACTCTTGGTTTGCACCCATCGTTTGGCACCCGTTCCAGTGTGGCCGGAGGTACGGAATACAAACGGCAAACGGGAGGGCAATGTGTACAGCGTGCTTTAACCTTCGGGCGGCTTTTGCTAGGGGTTTTTGGAACGCGTCCCAACTTTTAATATAAATAATCGTTTCCACTTGGGCGTTCCGCATAGCGCAGAGCGGGCGGAAGCGTTTCGGTGCGACTGCGGCGAGGCAGCCCACCGGATGTACGGAGACGCCGCCGAAGCGCACAGACTGACGTCGACCCGAACCGCAGGCGTCGGTCTGGTTCTTCGTTTTCGCCTTCATTTTCCACTGCCACACTGTGTTAGTGTGTGTGAGTGTGTGTCTGTTGCAAATGCGACCATAAGCGACAAGCGGGGTGGATCAATATTTATGATGTACACGCTTCTACGTAAAGCCTTCGTGCCATCCGTGGCCTAGCGACTCTCCAAATGACGCTCGAGTGACGACGCCCGTTTCGATCGGCAAGGTTCCGCGTCCTGGGACTGTGTTGGCAATAATATCGATATCACAGTTTGGTGTCCTCAATGCAGCCTGGCAGTAGTGCAAAAAATGTGAGGAGCTTTTAAAGCGGTTTTTTTCTTTTTTTTGGTTTGCTTTTACTCGATTTGTCGGCAGTTTTCTACCAGCGACCTGAAACGGCTTCAATTTGACCCGATAAATTCCCTCCCGCGCAAATGGCAGCAGCAAAATGCGTTGCCAGGCTAACCAAGGGCACAAAGGGCTGGCAGATCGTTTGTCGTTTCATTTGCCCAAAATAATATTCTCACGACCTACATTGCGCGGTACTCGGCACAACAACCGGGACTTTGCCACACATTCAATCACCGTCAGTCTGGTTGTGGTGAAGCGAAATATTACGCCGTGTTCTCATTTCCTGGTTTTGCCTTTATTTTCCAACGATGGAACGAATTCAATGTGAGTATTTTATTTGTTTCCCACCGTCGTACCACCTGCCTGCCGTGTGCCGTGGTTCCAGGGTCCTTCATAAAAGTGGGACAATTTGTTTGCTCATATTTCAAACGGAAAAGCGCTCTCAAAAATAAAAAAATAAAACTCAAACATTCCGTACGACTGTGCCAGTGGTTTAATTGCTCGTGATCGATGAATATTTTGTGACGAAGCAATTTGAGATCACACGCGCGTGTGTGTGTGTCGGTTTTATTATTGTACGATGTATCTTCGAACGTTGACTCCCGGTGGAAACTGGGTGCGATATTAATGCGCTGTTCGTTAAAAAAAACCCCCTTTAACCTTTCAGCCGTGGTCCGGCCGGCTCTACTGGCGTTATTAATTGCTTTGTGTATTTTAAAAGCATTTTTTAAATGATGAGCTTTTATCGTAAGTTTGGTTTTGCTTGTTTGCCATTTTGCATAAAGCTGGTAGATAATTGGTGTGTGCATGTTTTTTTCAAAAACAATAAATTGTATAACATTGCGCAGGATTACAAAGGATCAACCGGGATTCAGCGAAAGTGGTTTCATATTTAACATCAATTATTGAGTGAGCTGTGTTGTATTCCAAGGTTTCTCATGCTTCCCTGGATTCCTCGCTCGAATTATTTGTCGTTTCTCTTTTTCATGAATTCCACGACCTTTGAGATGAGTGCCTCAAGCGCCAAAACCGTACGATACATTCGACTTCATTTGAAAGAACGATCAACCTTCGTTCATCTAACCATCGTTAATCGGTTCTTTGTCGATCATAATGTGCTTAATGGTTCACAAAAAAGGCCGTACGATAGTTCAAAATAAAGCACGTACTGGACCGCCAGGTCGTTTCCATTCGTCCAATACATGTATTAATGTGAACCGTATGATCAGGAAGATCACAAAAAGAACGACCTAGTAATCCAGTCGTCCATTTCCTTGAATATGCCATACGTTCATCAATTGAAATGAAGGATACAACCGCGATTTAAGTTTAGTTCATTTGAAAGAGAGAACTGCAGTGAAATCTCTCTAAGGTGAATCTTCAAGATATCGTCAGCTTGGAGAGATATTCGTGTTTAGAAAAACTGATGAAGGTGTTGCTATAAAGTATCCAAGAAACCACGGGAAAAACATGGCATCCTTTAACCAATATTTTTGTGAACTGTGAACCAGTGCTGTAAAATGTCATGAGCATCACGAGATGTTCACCAAACAAAACAATGAGCATATCCGTGGTACTTTGATACTCATTGCTGATACTCAATGAAAGTGCGTCATGGCATGCCGAAAGCGTCATGCGAAAGCTTGAGTCTAACGCGATACTCTGACTGACAAGCTGAGCTTAATGTCGGCGCAAGCATAATCATGATTTTTTCTGGCTGTGACTGTCACCAACACACTCATGACTGAAACGAAGCTCAAATCAGCTCACGTACACAATGATCAGGGGTGAGACTCAAACAGTTGGTGGTCCAATCACATGCTTGGTGACATTTTGTTTAGCACCTCACTCTTGGTCACTCACTTGGTCAAGTGAGTGACATTTTTGGCCAGTGATAATCACGACATTCATGGAATATATTTCGTGTGTGGTCCTAAGCAGCAAAATGAGCATGCCTTCTCGCTCTGTCAGGTTTGATGACCTGTCGTGTCAAACAGAGCGAGAAACCTTGCTCATTTTGTTTCTTGGAACCACTCGCATATCTCCCACGACCATCGGGATGATCACCGACTGAAAATGTCGCGACCAAGTGTCTGACCAAGAGTTGGTTGCACACAATGTCACCAAGCATGTGTTGGTCGCAACAACTGTGTGAGTCTCAGTTCTGATCATCACAGTTGGGCTCGTGACGGTGATATGATTTTGTTTCAGTCGGAATTTGTCATGACTATGTCAGTGACATTTTGCACAACTGATCACAGTAAAAAAAAGTCATGGCATAGTGACTGACCAAGCATTGGTCGCAAAAATATCACGAAACATGCATTGGTCACACCAATCTTTTTGAGTATCACCTCTTAATATCACAATTGAGTACGTGACGCTGACATTGATTTTGTTTCAGTCAGATTTGTTGTATGACATTGACAGTGACATTTTGCAGCGCTGACTGTTACCCAAAAATGCATCTTCAATTTTCAATTCGTCATCAGCAATAAATCGAAATAAACATCCAAACATGTTTTGGAAACATTCAAAAATACGAGCGACAAGTTCCTATAATTTCGGGAGACGTTACAAAAAGGCCTTAGTAAACCCTGCCACAAATTTCGGCCTATCGTAAGCCTAACTAATGAGATGAGATTATCTCACCTCAATACATCACTGGCTTTCATTACGTGGAATGTAAATAAATTGGCGTTACAAAAGCTTTCCTACCGAAGCGATCGCTGCCTTCCTCTTCCTCTACCTAAACGACGCCTGATTAACACCATAAACCACCCCCGCAACACCCCACAATCTGATGAACCAGTTCATCCAGAGTGCTACAGACGGGCGCCCCTGACATTGCGCGTGGCAACCGATGCCACCCATCAAAACTGTGTATCAAAAGTTGTCTGCTTTGTTTACCGTAGTAGTAGCTGCAAGATAGCGCTTATTTTCCGCTACTTCAGCCGGTCGGCTTTCATTCTGTGGAAAGACATCACACCGCCTCTGAGGAGGCTGCCCCCCCGTTACTTGAGGACTAAGATTTCATTCCCTGCCCGTGCGCGCCTCAAAATGGAAGTTAAACGGATGGATGGCCCGCCCACTCTAAGAAGGGATATGATTAATGAAATTTGATGACGTGCCATGTCAACTTTGTCATAAATGTCAGACCTTTCAGCCCTGCCTGGACACGCGGAAGCTGCCCGAGTATCTGTTTGCCCTGCCCACACCGTGCGGCAGCGCTCGTTGGGAAAAAATCACAAATCAACCACCCCGACTGCTCTCCAAGCCTAGGAAAAACAAAACAAAAGCCCCAAAACGCACCAAAAGGTCGTCGGACGTACGTGCTCGCGTGTGAGCGTGTTTCTTCCGAACCAGCACACGTTTTCTTTATGTGTGTATGTGTGTGTGTGTGTTTTTGTTTGTGTTTCGTATCGTAGCCTTTCGCTCTGGAACCATCACCACCATAACCACCACCAAAACTTCAAGTGGGAGTGAAAGCTGTTCCTCCCTGGCAGTGATCTGTTTTACTGTTTTTACCGAACCAGCGCACCAAGTGAACCGGAATGAACAAAACCACTCTCACACGCGCACACATTTGCGTGGGATGCGCACGGATGCGAACCCCGGCGTAAGGACGACCCCGGAGATACGGGAGCAAACGAAACGGGAAGACAAACGCGCCCAGCATTAACGAGACCCGCATTAAAACGAGGCGCAAGGGAGTGAGTTACAGAGGGAAAAGAGCAAAAGTGCCTACACTGCACAAGTGACAAACCTTCCCATCCCCCACCCCCCTTCCCTCCACCGGACAAACCAGACTCAGCCAGGGCAAGCTGAAAGAAAAACAAATCTCAACATCACTTAATCGGCCGGGCGGCTCCACTGATCCGGATGGGAAACTGGAGCAAGCGGCTTGCCTGCTGCCAAACGCCTTGCCTTCTCAGTGGCGTAAAACTTCACCCACGCTGGCTTCCTCTTCTCACACAGCCGCACCGCTTGCACCTCCCTCATTATGTTGTGTAATCATAAAGGAAAATTTATGTGACGACTTTATTATTTTGATTAATTATGTTTGTCTCGCTCTTCATGTGGAGCTGGAGCGTTCGGTTGCTTGCCTTGGTCCCCGGAAATGCTCCGGTCTGTGCGGTCTCGTCACACAAACAGACACGTGGTACACGCCAGCAGGAGTGGGGGTTTGGGGCTCGTGATGATGGCGAATGGTCTTCACCTTGGAGACGCAGCAACAAAGTTGCTAAATCGAGCCCCGTGTGCTAACTTTCTGCGGTGCTAATGCCCCGAGATTTCCGTGCCTTTGGGTGTGTGTGTTTTTATGGAGAGTAAAAGGACGGATGATTGGTGTGTTTGGGGTACAATTTTCTTGGAAAAACGGTTCACCTTTCCCCAGTGCACCAATGGCGGTGGGGAAAAACGAAAAGGCCCGTTCCCGTGCCCGATCGCGGTTGAAGCAGTTTAATCAGCAGCGACACCGTACACTTGCAAGGATATGCGCAATCCGGCTTCCGTGTTGAGCGCTTCCTCTGTCTGATGGAAAACGAGGTTTAGAGAGCGATGGGGGTGAAAAAAAGCGAAAGGAAACCGTTCGCAAAGGACTAGCGGGAGAGCAGTTAATCAAGAAAGATGACAGCACCAATTGTTCACGATTGACGTGTACCGGGGGTTTTGGACCGGCTGTTAGCCATTTCCGTTTTTTCTTCTCGCTTCTCCTTCAAGCACCTCTTTTACATCACAGCCAGACTCTTCACTGACGCGGAGGAAGTAAACGAGCTCAATCACTGGGACGAAGGCGTTGTCGGTCTGAGTAATGCTGCTAATTGAAAGTGAAAGCTGACAGGATGGCATTCCGGCTCGGCGGCGGTGGAACATGGTGAACTCCTTTTTCACCAGACATCAGACCGATGGCGCCAACCGGTTTTCGGTCGTTAAAACTTCATTTACAGCATTGTTAGGTGTCGTCGTTCGGGCTCGCAAGCTTTGATGGTTGAGCTTTAGGCTGGGCGGTATTCGAGGGGCAGGAGGAGAGCTGGCTCGAGTGGAAGCGCATTAGCAAATTAGGTAGGCAAAAGACAATGGCAGCTCATTAGAGCGAATGTTGCCGAATGTTGCATGTTAATTTTGATTTTGGTTCTATAAAGTGTGAAGCGTTCGCAGGATCATTAGAGCGGGTGGTCGTTTTTGTTTTTAATTTGGTGCAGCTGCTCCGGGGAGATCGGACGATATTCGTACCATAGTTTGTTATCATGGTCTGTAATCAGTGCTGGTTTTTTTAATAGACTTTATTATTTTTATTATCTCTTTGATTTCAATGCATTTGTAGGGTCGTTTTGATCTCATTTTTTATATTAAAAATACGTTTTCATTAAAGAAAAGTTATTTTATTCGAATGGCTGTTAGAGAAAAAAAACAAGACCGATAATAGTAGAGATTTAGTACATCATGTTGATCCAGAAAAAATCTATGGGACGCAGCTGAAGGATGTTGGACCGTTTCGAGGACAACTGTGTCGTATCAAAATTCGGCCGAAATTCGTTTGAAATGATCGCATCGAGTTGTGGCATCATTGCCGCTGCGAAGCCTGTGAACGTGATTTCCATATATTGACATGTATGGTAATGTTCCTCACATACTATTGCACTATTTGGGTGAACCTCCCGGTCAACCGAATGCAGCGATGCCACCACTTTTCTCTCGGTTTTCATTTTCAGCTGCTTTTAGAGCCTCAAGTCGCTCAGGGTCCAGTGGCGGATCTAACGGTAGGCGGACTAGGCGGTGGCCTGGGTCCCCGCCATTTTAGGGGCCCCGTATATCGCTAGTCTATAGTATGTCGTATATATTACATGTATGGCGTATGGACAGAGTACTAACGACAAGGGCCCCCGGAAGGATGGACGTTGGGGCCCCGAGATACTATAGTTCAAAGTGAAGTTAACGTTTTGTTAGTGCGGGTGAAAATAAAACATCAACAATGTTTGTCCATTATTTTCAGTGCAAACGTTATTTCATCTTCAATTCACTTATTTTACTTAGTTCATTTTTTGATGTTGTGGTGTTTTCTCTGCTTCAGTTTTTTTTAATCTTACCTTACCTTACCGGGTTGACAGTAGTGATGGGTAAAGTAGGCAAAAATCCGGAGTCGACTCCGATTCGACTCCGATAAAATCCGAATCGACTCCAGAAGGAAGGTCCACGCTGTAATATCCGGAGTCGTTCGGAATCGTCCGGAGTCGTCCGGAGTCGTCCAGAGTCGTCCGGAGTCGTTCGGAATCGTCCGGAGTCGGAGTCGTCTGAAGTCGTCCGTAATCGTTCTGACTATCCTGCTATGGGGGGTAATCCTAAAGTCACTGAAAGCCAACCCCACAAGTGGTACAGGCAGGCCTTGACCGACAACGGTTGTTGAGCCAAAAGAAGAAGAAGAAGAATTATACAAAAACTTTATTGGCGCAAATTTATCTGTGGCGTGTGTGTCTCCTACGTTCTGTTTCGCTATATGTTCAATTTTCTACTGACCTTTCGCGATCCCTGTTCCTCTCTCTCTCTCTCTCTCTCTCTCTCTCTCTCTCTCTCTCTCTCTCTCTCTCTCTCTCTCACGCTATCATAAATTTCTCGTCTCACGCGTTTATAGCGTTTTATGGTAGCTTTGCGATCGTTGTCATCATTACCGCTTATCCACTTATCGATCCACTTATCTGTTCTGCGTGAACTGAAACATTTCAACTGTCGGAAACTGTCGGAAGAGCTGCAAACTTGACTGATCCCTTGTAAACCGGATTTTTTGCATTATGAAACGTGTTAAAATTTAAAAGCTCTACCGCTCATTAGGGAGATAGAAGAGTGAGTACTCAATCACACAGTTTAAATGCAAATTTGCCAGTTACTAAGAAAGACTGCAAATACGAGAGAGTTCGTTTGAATGTAATGAAATCTTTTGAGTTAGAAAAGCATCGTTTATAAAGCAAAAAAGAGAGAAAAAAACACAACGAAAATGTGTTTAATTGTGATAATCAAATCGTCGAGTTGTTACACGTGTTCCCATTGATTATTTTTATATTGACGCCATTTGATATTAAGTAAAACTCATTCAAAAGCCATCAAGGAATGAGAAAATTATTAACATCTTTTCGACCATTAAATGTCAAACACAATACACAAAAAAAGTTCTGAGTATTACATGACAAGATCCCAGAAAATAACCCGATCACATCTTCCAAATAGAGCACGATAAGTTACATTAAATTTATAATCCTCATCTGCCATCGTCAGCCTTCCGAAAAGGAGCTTAATGAGTTAAATAGATTTCCAAATGCTAAGCTGATTTGTGTGCCGTTCCGTTGGTGTTGGTGTACATTCTACTGCGGAAAATAAATCATCTACCATCCTTCAGCTCTTACCTCATCCCAAACACACTTTAGCAAACAGTGGCTCGACACTAAAATTTAACTACTTCCCACAGCACCTACCCCCCCCCCCCCCCCCCCCCCCCCCCCCTTTNGCGTGCCCGCGCCACCATCCCCTTTTGCGGCCGTTGTTTTGCCCGCATTGCGTAACCGTGCGCCGCAAGCGACGAAATTGGATCATTATTTTTCGGCCAGGTGTTTGATTTATGGAGATGTCACCGCTACAAGATAATGCTCCGGGTGGTGAACCGGTGTTCACAGCGCTGTCAAAAGGGAGTGGAAAGAAAAGAGAGAAAAAAAGGACACGCACAACTTCCTTCAGCACATCACAGCCCAGGCGGTACGGTACGACGCATCAAAGTTGTCGAGTTTGACTAATGAGTGGCAATTTTGGCGACGCTAGAACAAACACACAAACACAACCAACGGGAAGCGGACAGCGGGAAAACGAGTTGACGGCAGGTGCTTTGTTTATCGCTTTCCGAACGTAAGGTGGTGTAGCGGGATTCGCATGAGCGTGTGTGAGCGAAGAGAGACGGCAAAAGTTTGTTCCGAATCAGGACATTTTTCAACCAACCTCACCGGCAAACAAAGATCTACGAAAAGGGTGCTTGGTGGTGGTGGAGGAGGGTAGAGGTGCTGACTGTGCCTGTCCAAGACGTTGTTTGACAATGGATGACTTAATTAGTGAGCAACTTCGGGCAGCAGCAAACGTTGCGTAGGTGCTGGTGGTGTTAGGTGGTGTTTGTGTTCGCTTGCGTCAATCGTTTGCGGTATGATGGCTCCCACCCTGTGGGAGATACAGCATAACACACAGAGCTGGCCGTGGAGACGTGAGAAGAGTTTCGCTTTTTTATGGTCGCTTTACACGCTCGGTTTTTGCCACTCGACTGGTCCCATCCATCACGTTCCGGGGCAGGGAAATTTTCTTGCTAGCTCAAGCCCACGGGAACAGGTGCAATTAATATGCGTCACCTTTTGCAACCTTTCTCGGGGGCAGTTCTCATGACCTTCAGAGAATGCCTTTTTTTTTTGGTTGCACAGAAACTGTCCCAACATTTATTTCAGAGCAACTGTTTATGCAAACAGACAATGGATGAATGAATGAAGAACGTACAAGAGAGAGAGAGAGAGAGAGAGAGCGCTAGCGCTCGCGCAAGTAATCTAAAACGCAAATTGCAGCACTAAATAAAGCACTAGCAAAAAGGATAAAACCGTTTGCTCTGAAATGAAAGCAACGGGTATAAGGAGATTTATAATTTCCCATTCCAACACAGATCAGCATTAAATCACGGCAAACAAACAAACAAGCAAGCAAGCAAGCAAACAGCAACTCCGTACCAAGCTTGGGGATGAAGTTGTGCCGATCCTGGGAGCTATTTCATCCAATATCATAATCCTTAATCCGACTCCGCTCCGTGTCCATTATGCTGCTGGCTTTTCGTTTTTTGGCAGAGAAAAAAATTGATCAACAACACGACGAAAATAGAAAAAAAATCCCTGCCCGCTCGGTAATCTGAGGTGACGTATCACGCCGAATCAGTGCTTTTTTGTTTGACAACCGCAAAACCTTCAGCCTGGAATGGAATGGAAGGAGAAAATAAACAATCACCAAACAATGTCCACAAACAAAAAACGAAGCAGTAGAGTAACAATGACACCGACTTTGCTCAACAAGCTTTTGGTACGTTGTGTTTTGGAAGGGAGGCGATTTTTTTGTGTGTGCTTTGAGTAAAAAGTTGCACGTGTCCGCCAAACCTCCCCTCCGGTGGTTTGGTTTATTTTGCTTTAGCTACCCCGCAACGCTATCTCAAATTTGTCCACTCGCCAACTTTGCATACACTGCTTGTAACTCAAGCTGAAAATTCATAGAATGCGTCATGTTTTCTTTTCTTGGTCGTTTTCACTCGGTCGCTCGGCAAGGGATGCTGTACAAAGCTGTGTTCCTATTTTCTTGGAAGTCAACGGCCGAAAATAGATACAAAATACCCGAAACGCCAAACGCATGGGAAACCGTATCAGCCGCCCGGACACTGGATAGAGCCCAACTGTCGTGCCAAACGCGTACATCTCGCGCGTTGAAATTCAATCACAGCTTCCCACACGAATATTTGCTGCGTTTTGCCTGTGATGGTTTGTCGGAAATATTTGAACGCGTATCGAAGCTAATAGAAAGTCTGCTGGGCAAAAAGCCGGGCACGGGCGTGAGAGTGTGTCGATTGCTGGGAAAACTTCCTGAACATGTCAGACTTCCAAAAACGAAAATAACAGTTTTGCAAATGACGAGTTAGTTGATGGATTTTACACGGTTGCTATTAATATTAAATTATAGACACACTTTCCTGTCTTTGAATCACTTGTCATGATTTGACAGCTTTCAGCATTCACTGCCAAATATTCACTAGACACGTGGCTACGCCACAGTCCAAATATTGATTGATTTGACAGCTTTGCTCGTTGGCGTGATGTACCGCTTTACTGTTGCGCAAAACCATCCACCAATGTGCTAACAAAAGCTCAAAAAAGTGGAAAACTTTATCTAATAAAGATAATTGATTAGGTTCAACAAAACATTCTACCACAAAGATATGCTCAAACACTAAAACTGCTGTTTGCCTGAAATACTTCAATCATATTAAACTATCAATTTTTCTGCTTTAATCCAATTGCATACAATTGCCTTCACATCATTCTTCCTCTTCTTGAACAACGTTTGCTCTAACACTTCTCCCAAAAAACTTACTCTCCTTTCAGGCTCGTTCAACCCAACAGTGCTGACGCTACAGACTAGGCGTGTGATGAAGCGCAGCGCAAGCCGTGACAAGCGACGCTAGAAACAAGAAACAATAACCTTGTTCGGAACGGAACAAAAGGCACAAAAGCTCCCGACGGCAGCGGTAGCAGCAGCAGCAGCGATTAAAGGAAGAAAAGCGAATTTTCTACCCAGTTTTACAATGGATCCACCGAACTGGATACGAGTGACTGCTTTGGGCCGTCCGAGAGCATTGCCACGTTGCGGCTAGTCGGCCGTCTCCATCCCACCGACCCTTCCGCTGTGTGCTACTGTGTCTTTCCCCCGGTTTCACCTACGCATCGCTCTTTCTTTCTTTCCTCGTCTGGCCTGTCCCTATCTTTCCGCTGGCCTCACACACCAACATTAAGTGAGAAAAGAAAGGCCCTCCAAGGAGAAAAAAAACAAAGATAACAAATCCGTGTGGTGGGAGGGAAACAAATTCAACGCGGGCGATACAAAACCCTTCACCAGTTGCAACACTGTGTGAAGCACGCGACGACAGCAAACACTCCCGCTCCCGCTAAAGGCCTAGGGCCGCAGACAGACGATCGCCCATCCCGACGGTCAACGCAACAGCAACTGGACCAAATGTGTAGCAGCGGCGGCAACAGTAGCAGCAGCAGCAGAAGAAGCAGCAGCAGCAGCAGCAGCAGCAGTAGCAGCAACAACATCCGCACAAACACCAGCCTGGATCGGCGACGACGGCTAGCGCAGCTGACAAAATGGTGCACCCTGTTCATCATTTTAGAGTCTACGAGCGTTGGAAGCGGTAAGTGACGTTATTGTTTCGGATTGTTTTGTTTTTTCTTCTTTTTTTTGCTCTGCGTGTTCAACTGAAAGCTTCCATTGTATGCTGAACGGTTCATTACGCTTTCCGCTTTCGGGAATCGGTTAGGGCAATGTTACGTAAAATTCATTTTCAAGGTCATCGTTCCCCGCAAAGTAGTAGGACGTAGTTGTCGCACCAGAGTGGAGTCGGACAACGAGTCTAACCTTCCGCTCGGTTTGATCTAATAAGTGCAATCGAGCAGAGGGGAGGGAGCTGTGGGTAATCAGTATTTTGACCCCACAAATACCAACATCATTTTCCTCCGAAATTTTAGGTTTTGTGCGTCTCGGAGTTAGCGTTGGGCTTTAAAATGGGAGGGAACGTCATGAGAGGGATGTACTCCGGAAACTGAAAAAAAGTGTAACGCAATCAAAATGATGGTCTATGAGTGTGGCTGACAGTGAGTGTATTTGTGACAGAACGTACCCAGGTTCCAGGAGAGCTATGAGATGTATGTAATGTAAAAACAATCCTGAATGACGATGGATTTCTTTTTTCTATTTTCCAACCATTTTATACCCAGTATTTTTTGTCCAAATTGATACCCAGCAAATCTAGGCCTTGCTTGCTGTACTCTCGTAGATACCGACCTGTCAAAATGGCACCAATGACAGTAGCTGTTGGATGACCCTCTCAGCTCAAATCGAAATCTCCCAAATTCTCCGTATTGCGTATTTCATCAAACATCCAACCAGTGATAGCTTTTTAAAACCTAGCAATGATTAAAAATGTGATTCCGAGAATGGAAGATGCGCTGCTGCTTTTTTAGGTGTACTGGTACGGTGCGATATTCAAACCTACTGAGCACACAGATAAGGAGACGCACTTTGGCTGGTCTGCCATGAGCTGTGAGACTATTCTGTCACTAAACTGCCACGCAAAAGCTTACATACCGTACCAGAAAAAAGTCCCCTGAGCTGAGGGAACGATAAAATAAAGCCCAACACGCGAAGTCCTATCGCCGGTACATCCTTCCGATGATGCGAAAGCATCGATACAATATAAAAATGAAACTCAACTGCCCATGGAAGCGGATGGTGAGACGGCGCGACGAATGCGAGGACACTTCTGGCCGTGTTTCAGAACGCCCGGCCAATCAGCACCAGTTGCAGCCCGCATCGAGTGAGAAGGGCTGAAGGGCTGACGGGGTGAAAAATCAAGCCTCAACGTCGAGTTAGTACTTGGTGAAATTGAATTTTCCATCTCATCGATTATCGAGAAAGTGTGCTGTCAGAGGACCGAGAGTGAAAGCGAACAGAACAGAACAGAGAGAGAGAGAGAGACAGAGAGAGAGAGAGAGAGAGAGAGAGAGAGAGAGAGAGAGAGAGAGAGAGAGAGTAAGGAAGATCTGACCGGATACCAGATACACTGTTTCACTGTCTGTTTACATCGCCGTTCGGTAAAGTGTTGCAAACTGTTACACTGTCAGGAGGGGGGAAAAGGCTCAGATAAAACAATAATAAAAAACTATCACCATCCTTAAATCCAACCCAACCGAACGGATCGAATGAAAAGTTCGATCGCACTGTTTTATTGTCTCCTTTTCTTTTGACAACTCTTCCCACTCCAGTCCTGTCGAAGCTTGCTGGTTCGATTGGATGATTGGATGGGTTTCGATGGAAAATGTTCGCTCCGAATCTGATTGAGCGTGTCCCAGCATCAGCAGAAACGGCTACCGACTGGAGTTAGCTTTTGTTGGCAAAGTTTTATCGATTGATCAATCGTGCAGGAGAGTGAAGCTAACTGGTGTGTGTTTGTTTCTTTATCTACCTTCATGAATCGATTCCAGCAGTTGTGTAAGGATGTAAGGGTAGCTGGTTGATTCACTGTGTCAATTTTTATTGTACATACGCATACATTTCGTTATTAAATGTTGCTATCACGTTAATTGGAAAGGTACAGTATTTTGTCTCATAATAACAAGCTTTTTTCAATAACATATAAGGACCTGTTCCTCTGGTAGAATCTGGTCACTTAGTAGAGGCTGTAAAACAAGCAATTTTCAACATAGAAAAATGATTTTGGCATCAAACGAAAGATCACTTAAATATCTTTCATTGAACATACATTTCATTGAAAAATACATTTAAATACATGTCATTGAAAAATATATTTAAAAAACTTGATGTGCAGATAAATGGAACGGCTTGTCCTTCGATGCCTTTTATTTCATTCCGCACAACCGATACTTCTTATCTGGCTTTTTTCTCTAGTTGAATGCAATTTGTAAAGACATTTTAGTAGTTTTAATGGTTGTTTTTCAATTTTGGTTAAATTTACTTTACTTTACTTTAATCATTTACCTTTTACCAAAATTCAGTACAGTTATAATGCTGTAGTTGACTATACTATCATTAAAACTACGCGACTGTAAAGATAGCGCCGGTCTCGTGGTACAGTCGTCAACTAGTACGACTTAGCAACATGCCCGTCATGGGTTCAAGCATCAAATGGACCGTGCTCCCATACGTGTAGGACTGACTATCCTGGTTTGCAAAAAATCAATAAGTCATTGAAAACCAAACCTACAAGTAGTAGAGAGAGCAGGCCTTGACCGACCACAGTTGT